>QKWP01001289.1:27461-148867 GCA_003550325.1 Gigaspora rosea | reverse complement strand
TAAATAATTGTATCTCTCAAATATTATTATCTAAATCAATAAAATATATCTTTGCTAAATAAATAATACTCTTATTAATTAATAAAAATAAACTGAACCGCTCTAGTGAAGTAATATTCCACTTCCACACTGCTTCATATCTTCTCTGACCCTTACAAGATCCCTGTCGCTGTGTGCTGTGTTGCAAGTACTATATAGAAGGCTATAGTCGCTTGTAACGGTAACAACAAAAATGGTGGAATATTGTTTAAAAGCGAATAAGGAAGTAAATACCACCTCAATGTTCTGTGAAGCACAGGTTAAGGGCCACCTATTATTTTGATACTTGATAGTGATTCTTCAGTTGTGTAGTCTCAGCTAATTTTTTGAAAGAAGTAAATATTCCCATTAATCGTCCGTCTACAGTGGTTATGATTGGAGTGCATGGAGAGCAGAAGCGGCCGTTAGAAGAAGTAGATGAATTTTCTGTAACCGTTGGAGGAAAGACAATTTTTTCACGGGCAGTGGTAACTGATGCCAGGAATTACATCATAATCGTTGGAAATGATTGGGTAAGAAAGCTAGGGCAAGGTTAGATTGGAAAGAGCGCGAGTTGATGATTCGAGATGGGAGAAAAAAAATAAGAATACCCACCGAGTATTGTAAACCTGCGAATATTAATGAGAAAATCAAGAAAATGGAGAAGTTAACTAAAGAAAAGAAGGAGCGGGAAGAAGACCTATCTACGTCAGAGGAAAGAACCGAGTTAGAAACTGAGGAAAGTGACTCGGAAGAAGAATATGAAGATGAGGCTTTAATCGATAAACCATACCTTTTTTGGGAGTCTCAAGAAAGTGAAAGCGTACTTGAGTGGTGCAAGAAATGTCAAAAGGTAGAGCATAACATTGGCACCTGTAGCCTTTTTAAGGACCCAGAGTATGAGACAATTTACCTAAATGAAGTAAAAGAAAAGCAAGATTTTAAGTTAGGGCTATTGTTAGGTGAGCAAGAAATACAATTGAGGATTTACTGTCGAGGTATAAGAATATATTTCAGGAGGAGTCAGGCTGGCTAGGAAGGACCTCCGTAGCTCAACATGAAATATACACCAAGAACGGCCCCCTATTAAACAAAAATTTTACCCACCTCGAAGCCCGAGCACGAGTTCATAAAAACCGAAATTCAATATATGGAAAAGACTGGTATTATTTGATGGTCTCATAGCTCCTGGGCTTCGCCCATAGTGTTGGTAAAGAAGAAAAACATTCCCTATGTTTCTGCGTGAATTATAGGCAGCTCAATAAAGTAATGAAACGGGACAGCTATTCACTTCCTAGAATTAATGAATTACTATGCGCGCTAAAACAGTCGCATGGTACACTACCCTCGACCTAGCAAGTGGGTTTTGGCAAATTGAAATGCACCCATGTGACAGGGAAAAAACAGCGTTTACCTCCAGGTTCCGGCTGTATAAGTTTAATGTGATGCCCTTTGGGCTCACGAATGCACCAGCCACCTTCCAAAGACTGATGAACTGAGTTTTATAGGACATGTTATGGAAGTCCGCGTTGGTTTATATAGACGACGTTACCATTTTTTCCCCCACATTTGAAGAACACATGATACACCTAGAGGAGGTTTTACTAAGAATTTAGGCACAATTAAACAAAGGGAAATGTTATTTTGGACAAAAGAAAATCACTTTTTAGGCTATGAGATTTCTTAGCAAGGAATAACTCCTGGAAAAGCAAAGGTTTTTGTGGTAAGAGACTTCCCTACGCCTAAAAATTTGAGAGCACTCCGCAGGTTTTAGATCTGGTCGGGTTTTATAGGAGGTTTATGAAAGATTTTGTGAAGGTTGTGACACCCCTATATAAGTTATTGAAGAAGCAAACTAACTTTAGATGGAGTAAAGAACAACAAATCGCTTTCGAAAAGCTGAAAGGGATGTTGACCACTGCATATGTGTTAGCACACTCTAATGATAAAAAAGAATACGTCTTGTATACAGACAATTCTCATTTGGCTCTAGAAGCCATACTGGCACAAGTAGGCGATGACAAAAAGAGCATGTCATCGAATACACCAGTCGATCTACTGGTGCTGATGAAAAAACTATACTATAACTGAGCTAGAATGCACGACAATCGGATGGGCCATAAAAAAATTCCACATATATCTGCACGGGCCCCGGTTTACAATTATCACTGATCATTCGGCGCTGATATATTTAAATAATATGCAAAATCCAACAGGTTGTAAAACGTGGCTAATAATAAATCTTCAGGGGTATGACTTCGTAATTAAGCATCGTCCAGGTAAGCAGCTTTCCCACATGAATGTACTAACTAGAATTGAATATCAAAATAAAAAAGAAAAAAAGTTAAAAGGTTTAGAAAGTAAAAAAAAAACTGTATACTTAAAATTTTTAAAATCTGAGGAACATAATCCAGTCCAGGTTCCGGTGTCCTGGCAAAAGAAAAGAAAATTTATAAGTATATATATATAAAAAAAAAAAAATAGAAGAAGAAACTTATAAACGCCTGGTGGAATACCTTTCTACTCTGACTGTACCATTGGAATTTAACGATGCTCAAAATCGGAAGCTCAAGGCAAAAGCTCGGTATTTCCTCGTACGAGAGGATATTTTATATAAAAAAATAAAGAGGATCCACAAAGCCCTTTGAAAGTAGTAAGACGTATGGAAGTCAGAGTAATTTTAGAAGCAGTACACAGGAGCACCATTGGAGGACATTTAGGGGAAACTGGCACCATTTAAAAGGTTAAAAAGAGATACTACTGGCCACAAATGGTAGTAGAAATCAAGGATTTTGTAAAGGGCTGCGAAATTTGCCAACAACAGGGAAGACAGAATACACACGAACCTCTACACCCAATAAGGCCAGCTCAACCCTTTGATCGCATAGGTATTGACTTCGTGGGCCCATTACCTCCAACAAAAAAGGGCAATAGATATTTAATTGTAGTAATATTTGTTACATGAATGAAGATACAACTAGCCACACGTGCACTTTTGGTGCCTAATTTAAGTAGTATACCCGCAGGTTCTACACTAACTGCCATACCTACAACCCAACTATGGGAATTGTCTATTTAAACCCTCTGGTTCATGGTCCTCCTATTACTACCGACACACTACATTTAATGCAGATGTTGTAGGCCACAACCCTTTTAGATATCGACGACCTAAGGGCTACTTTACCCTCGCACAAGAGCCTATCAGAACAAATTCCATGTCCCATACATGTACCATTGCCCGGATTTGGTAACTGAGGCTACCTGCCCTTATTAGGTTATTCCAATCAAAGTATCCGCCTTCTCTGGCGCATACCATATGGACCGATTTTCACTATCTTCTAACTCGGGTCTTGCCAAACGGGTTCTTGTGGGTTTTTCCGGTTCCCTGGATTTGCGTTGTAACACATATATCATTGCGCCTGCAGGCTCCCATTCAAGATGGTGGAACCAAAGTTACAGGTTTAGCGCCCAACCGCTCATAAGCCACAATCATAGAATGCAGATTTAACTTCAAAACATCGCCAGTGGGATTTGAACTGTCAACCTGCCGCTTGGGGGAAGTGACACCTTGACCACTTCTCTAAGGCGCCACATCCAAAAATATATAAAAATAATGACAAAAAATAAATTAATTATAGCAACACTTAACGTCAAAGGATTGAATAGCAGATATAAGCAAAAAGAAACACTTACCTTACTTAAAATGTACAAGATCAATTTAATTTTTTTACAAGAGACAAATTTAGAAAAAAAAGAAACAAGAGATTTTTTACAAAACCAATGGAGCTATGATTCGTGCTGGACCTCAAAAACGGCAATTCTGGCCAGAAATAAGGAGATAAAATTAGGGCAAGTTAAGAATAATTTTAATGGAAGGGTGCTTAATGCTTCGGTCACCTATGGGCATAGAATATACAATGTCACGAATGTATATGCACCTCCCAACCCTGAGGAAAGAAGTAGATTCTTCGATGACTGGTCCCCAGAAATAAAAGAAGATAGAATCACATCGTCGCAGGAAACTTCAATATAAATATTGATCCAACAGTTAATAGGATTAGTCAAGCTGTCTTGCATAATGACTCTACAGCCAAGAAACTTAAGGATCTTACAAGAAAGTTAATAGATACAGCTATTGTTGCTACTCAAAGGCTGTTTCTTATGTTTTTTTTTAGAAGACAAGAGGAAATTGGTCAATGGCAACAAGACTCGATTACATTTTTAGAGACGCCCAGTATACACAAAATTGTAAATCAACTTATACTAGGTTCAGAAATTCGGATCACCTCTTGGTTCAGAGTGAGATAAATTTTGCCAGGAATTCAGCAAGAGCAGCTTACTGGAAGCTAGATGTGAAATGCCTAGAGAATGAACACATACGGAACAAAGTTTATAAGGTAATATCGGAAGTATCAACAAGTAGGGACTGGGATCGAACGAAAGGTCAAATTCAAACTATTGTTAGAGAAAGCCCACCACCAAAAGCCCCAGAATGCCGCATTAACAAATTAAACAAGAAAATCGCCGACATAGAATTCAGGCTGGCCAGTGAAGGGAATGACCAGGATCTAATCTAATAATTATGAGAGACAATTACAAAAATAAATTGCAAAAGGAGTTGACAAATCTCGCTAATAAATGGCAAATAAGATCAGCATCATGTTGGATCGAAGAGGGTGAAAGATTGACTAAATACTTTTTTGCAAGATATAAGCAGCGACATGCTGACTCTGCGACTAATAAAATCAGAATTCCGGAGGAGCCAGGAACAAAAGATCCTAAAGAGATTTTGCATTATATAAAAGAACACTATGAGGAAGTTTATAAATCAGAGCTAGTGGAATGGAACGCTTTTAAAGAGTTTACAAGTGAGGTTATGAAAGTTTCGATAGAAGATAACCATAACCTTGTAAAAGAGATTTCATAACAGGAAATTGAAGACATTATCACAGCACTTCCTAGAAATAAGGCCCCAGGAACAGATGGACTCCAATACAAGTTTTACAAAGAAATGGGAGAAGAGTGCAATAAAGTTCTTACAAAAGTTTTTAATGAAGTACTTACCTCCAGCACACTTCCTAAATCATAGTGCAAAAATATCGGCACACTAATTCTGAAAAAGTCAGAGGCTCTAGAAGACGTTAGTAACTGGCGCCCAATTTCCTTGACTAATTGTGATGCCAAAATCTTTATTAAGATTTTGGCTAACAGACTAAATGAGATTTGCTCAAAAATAATTGGTACACATCAACAAGGATTTATTAAAGGTAGGTTGATCATGGATGCCGTTTTGGATATTACTACTACGATTCAAAATCAGAATAATCAAAGCCTATCACACTGGATCTTGTTGTTAGACCAGAAAAAGGCATTTGACCATGTAAATCATGAGTACATACAAAAAGTTTTAGAAATAATGGAGTTTGATCGAAGATTTGTTAATATAATTTCCATGTTATTCAAGGAACAAAGGGGATTTATTACAGATGCTGGTATGTTGCAGAACCCTTCAGAATTGAGAGAGGGGTACGACAAGAGAACCCAATCTCGCTGTTACTGTATGTAATAGCATTCGAGCCCTTTCTTAGAACATTAAATAAAAATCTAATTGGAATCCCAGTACAAGGTTTAAGATTCAAAACAGCCGCGTACGCAGACGATCTCACAATAGGATTAGCTACAGCTGTAGAATGGACCAAGTTTAATTTATTAATTAAAAAATATGAGGAGTTATTTAATGCAAAAATTAATAAGTCAAAATCAATCATTGTCCCACTAACTGCAAATGCGAGGCAAGCAGAACAAAATGAAGTTTGCAGTTTTAAAATCCTACAAGGAAATGAATCAATTTCAATTTTGGGTTACAAAATTAATCTGGAGGGTCAGCTCGATAAGAGTACGTGGCCTAAAACTATAAAAAAGATAAAAGGAATTATAGAGAAAATGAGGGCATGTAATCTATCCTTTAAAGGAAAAATCATAATAGCTAAATCTTTACTTATATCAAGAGTATGGTACATCGCTTACCTCATGCTACCGAATTATAAACAAGTAATTGAGATTAGTAATTTGATGGCCCAATGGATAAAAAATAAGTCTAAAATGCTCCCAAAATACTCGACTTTTCAGCAAACAGTACAACATGGAGGGCTTAATGCACCGACGGTCAAAGACATGCTAGACGCAAGGCTTCTTTCCATCTGGCTCAAGTTCTTATCCAGTGAGAACTTCTGGGCAAGAGTAGAACGCAAAATTAATGGGGCGAACTTGAAGGCCAAAAGAAATATTAGCATTAAATCAGCATTAGACTTGATACCAATTAAAGTTAAGGCTTGGTCAGACAAGTGGAAGCAATATATAAAGGCATGGAGGAGAGCAGAAGGTAACATACTCGCGGAGTCAGAACAGGGTCCATGGAGGTTGGAGAGCATCCAGATAATTAACAAGTTAGGAGCGGAATTCTCAGTAAGGGAGGCATTGAAATTTTTTCACGAAAAAGCAGGAAGACTAACAGCAACTCAACAAGACAACAATGCAAATACAGAAGAGTCAGAGCTCTGGAAGTGGCAAAAATTACGGTGGATCCCTAACAAAAGGAAAGACATTTTTTGGCGATTTCAACATGGGGCCTTACCTCTAGGCTTTAGAATTAAGCNTGTATGTTTTTACATTAAACAACCAATTGTCACATATGTGATATTATCGTAAGGAAACAAATTGGCCCATATGCATATTTCTATTGTATAACAGAAGTTTGGGACCATATTATAAAATTTTTCAAATTCCATCAAATAATATTTATTTTTATCTCTGTCATATTAATATTAGTATGTCTGATAATATATTTCGAGTCCTATTTAATAATAAAAACAATCAAAGTAAAAAAAAAAAATAATAAATTGGTTTTGTAAATTGTATATAATGAGACTATTGAACATATAACAATTTGGCAATAAAGGCTTAAATAGTTTTTTCATGAATTTGGAATATTTCATATTCCTCTACTGAAAAGAATGAACATGAAGAAACATAAGTAGACTTCTCTCTGATTAGTTTTTCATAAAATGAAGTTTCTTCGTAACAATAACATCTATTATTTCGATTGGAATTATACATGTACAGAGAACAAGAAAAAATAAGCCCACTATTTTTAGAACAATGAATCGCATTTACTGTATCTTTTACACGACTTAAGATAGAAGATTGGACAGCACAATTTTTCAATGAAAAAGTAAAGCTCTCTTTGCAACTTTTCAAACCATAAAGTGCTTTATCCCATCCAATAGGATTATATCCACCAAGAATTTCATCAGTGTCTTTAACTTTTATAACAATCACCAAATTTTTTTGCTTATCGCATAAATTCCAAAATGAATCACGAGTAAATCCATCTCTACTTCCACGAAAAAGTAATTTAAATTCATATGGATTATTAGTCATAGAATACGTATCAGCTTTTTTATCAATCCATGATGCAATCTCTGCTGCATGTTCTTCATTAATAACATTCGAAAATGGTTCCGTTGATCTATGTGGCAGCTCTTGTGTTAAAATCACACGAGGCGGAAGAACTACCGAAGATATTGGTCGATCTGGAGTCATATGTCTTTTAACTAAGTCTTCCCAAAGATTTTTTTCAAGAATTTGTTGATAGGGTTGAATATGATCGTAAATATCACCACCAGGCATTTGAAAATATCGGACAAGAGGTAAACAATTTTTTAAAGTAGATTTTAATGCTAAAAAGTTTTCATTAGACAAATCTTCAGGATTGGATGATAGTTCAGAATTTTGTGCAATACCCCATTTGATAATGTAATTCCAAATCTTAACTTCTTCCATTTGTAAATCGTCTCGTTTAATCAACGAAACCAATGCATTTTCTTGAAGAGATGTAAACTCTTCGGATTCAAAAATTTTATTTGGATACTTAACTAAAATATCATTACACCATTCTTGTAACTTTAAAAGTTTGTCATTTTGGAAACTTTTTTGATGAATGCGAACAAAATTTAAACGAAGCCAATGTGCATTTGATTCAATTAAGAAGATTTCAAGATATTTAGCCATCTCTTCAAGCATAAGTTCACATACGACAAGCATTAACTCAAAAATAAATGATGCGTCAAGGTTTTCCAATAAAGCTATTCCTCCATAAATATATCTTTATTTTATTGACGTTAAGAAAATAATTTAGAAATTTCACATTTAGTATACGGAACGATTTAATAACAAATAACTTACTTGATAATAATTTCAAATTGTTGAATAGAAATATTTTTCAAATTAATTGGTTTAATATTATTTTTATCTTTATCAGCTATTCTCAATTCATTATGAAAATATAAAGATCGATGTTTTAAAATAGCTGAATGTGCTTGAAATACTTTATCGTTTGGTGCTTCACCAATTTTAATAATTTCATTGAAATCATCTTTATCTTCAAGAAGTTCAAGATAATTATTCGAAAGCTTTTCGAAAAATTTCGCCGTCATTTTAATTTCGTGCGTACAAACGTTACATCGACAGTATGTACGTGCGTTAAAATAGTGGTTACCCTATCCAAATTTATTAATAAGTAGTTGCACAAAATTGTTACGCCAAACCAGAGTCTAGAATTAATGGCGGAAGAACATGAAAAAATTTTCCGCGATTAAAATATGCAAACCAAGCGTACATGTTTTAAAATTAAATGGATGGAATGATGCACATTAAAATTTTAAATTCATGTTTTAAGCTTTGATGCGCTATTTTTAAATGCATAACTAATCATTAATTACTGATAATATATACTAAATATATTTATCTTGCTGTTATAACGAAATTTATTTATTATATGATAGTAAATAAATTTAAGTCGATTAAGGCGACTAAAATTAAAATTTTATTAACGATAAATTGAAAATCGTCCAAATGTTCCAAGATAAATTATAAACGAATATAAATTACCAGCATGATTATGTGAATTTTTTTGAGTGTTTCTGAAATATTCCAAAATTATGTTCATGAGTTTCTAATGGATTGTGGACTACATATTTTTAATAGACTTATAGACATGCAAACAAATACCGGCTAACTTTAAAATTAGTCGACCGATTAGTTGACTTAAAAATCATAGTCGGTTCTTATTATTACTTGCTTAGAGTTACTTTAAAGTACACAGATTTAAAAAGTGCGCTGTAGCGTACCAGGATCTATATACAATGTGCGATGCTGAAATTTAGAACTGTGCCAAACTAGGAAGGGACGAATCTAATAACAACAGCACTAATGTATAATGGTTTGATTTAGAAATATTTTTGTATTAGTGTTGTATTATTTTGAAGCAAAAAAATTGGATTGATCCAAGTTAAATCAGAATTATTTAATATTTTAATTCGAAAAAAAAAATACAGTAATAACAAATTTAGAAGCCATATTTTAATTCAATAGAAATTCTCAACACATTTTTTTCGATAACCCTATAAAATAAGTGGTCCGGGGTGTGGTACGGGTTGGGTCTGGTATCCACGGAATGGCACGGTCGGAGTGGTACGTATAGAGGTGCTGACAGAATATCACGGTAAAAAGTGGTACGGGGGAGGTGGCACGTTATGTCACGTCATACGTAATGGCACCTTCATTTCACGGAATGATACGTGTCGAAGGTGGTACGTGTTGGCTCGTTTCACGAAGAGCGAAGCGATATCTCATAATTTCACTAATGTAACTGCTCTGGGTGTCTTAACAAAAAATTACTTGCAAAATTTTGATACATGAGCCGTTAGTTAGTTTGTTTATATTGTATATGATTGTTGATATAAATTTATGTAATCTTCTTGTATGTATTTTTTTTTTGTTTATCACACGTTAATTCACGTTAAATTACCCGGCCAAATCACGTGCCATTTGGACTAGTAAAGTGTTGCAAAACCCGAGCCATTAACGGTCCAATTTGTACGGGCATACGGTCCACCACGGGCCAAAAATTCGTGCCAATCCAAGCCTCCTACGTACCAAATAAGGGTTTAATCCGTGCCACCAAAACCCGTGCCTTTACTCCGCCAACCCGTACCTTTATGGTCCATTTTCCTTATAGGTAAAATATACAAATTCGTATAGTCATATATGGTACAATGTATTGTTATCATAAAGTTTGTGAAATTTCACTCATCTAAAGTATAATATAATTTATTTATAGGTTTATGCCATAAAAATTTATGTTATATGCTTTAAGGTCTTACATATTACTTCATTTTTGGTCTATTATTAAACATAAGATGTAAAAAAAAAATATCAAATTCAAATTATATGAATATTTTCGATTTATAAGTTTTGACGGATTAGTTTAATTTTGTAACTTTAAACATAAGATATATCAACTTTTTCGGTGAATGAGGAATTACACTTCTGTATTTTTGATCATTTTTTTAAATCTATGATGCAATAAATCTGCCAAAACATTTGTAAACACTTCCATTACGATAAAAATGGGCATTCAAATCTGAAATTATTCCGGAAATTGAATAAAAAATTTTTGATCATATTGTAATAAAATGGAATTTGATAATGAAATATTCACATTCCTGATTCTTATACAACTATTCGTTATAACAAAGTTGGTGGATTGCTGTCATTCTGATTAACGGCCGACAGTATAGACATCTACGTTCAGGGTTGTTAATGGAGCACTCCAGACTATAATAAAACATATAACCCACTCCGGAGCGCTCCAGAAGTGGGTTATATGTTTTATTATAGTCTGGAGTGCTCCATTAACAACCATATATACGTTGTCACAAAAGGCCACTTAAAAAAGGTTGACATATTTAATCATTTTTACTGCTTTGCTATTGTCTTATACTCTAAAAGTTTTATTAAATTTAACGGCGGAATATTACAATCTTATTATAATATATGTTATTTTATTTAAGTTCAATATCAGATTTCATTAATTTTCATCATGTTATGTACAAAGTACCAGTCAGGATTCAGCACATTCTTGTACAAGCCGTTATAAATTACAACTTAAAAATAGTCTATTTCCAGTTGACATTTCTACCAAATCCAAAGTTGAAAATTGCTGACTGTAAGCTGTCGACCAAAGAAGGCGTATAAAGCATAACACCATAATCATCACCTTCTTTTAGAAATCCCACATTGATTAATAGATTATGGCAATAAACATATATCTCTTGTATAACAGAAACTTGGGACCACATTGTAAAATCTTTCAAATTCCATCGATTATAATTTGATACACGTAACTCTGGTTATACCGACATCTGGATATAACGACAACATAGTAAAATCTTTCTATACCGACATTTTTTTTCAAAAATTTAATATAAAATGTCTGTATAACTCACTGTATCGACATTTTGAATTTTTTTACAAATGGACCAAAAATGTCGATATAACCAAAGTAACGTGTATTAGAAGTCTGATAATATATTTCAAGCCCTATTTAATAATAAAAACAATCAAAGTAAAAAAATAAAATAAATAAAATTGGAGTTATATAAATTGTATATAATGAGAGATTATTGAATATATAATAATTTGCAATTAAGGCCTAAATAGTTTTTTCATGAATCTGAAATATTTCATATTCCTCTACTGAAAAGAATAAAAGCCAAGAAACATATGTAGATTTCTCACTGATTAGTTTTTCATATATATTGCTGTTGAAGCAATAACATTTTTAATTAAGTTCGGAATTATACATAATCAGGCCACCGATAAAACTTGGCACACAATTTTCAGAACAATAAAGCGCTACTCTTGTATTTTTTACACGACTTAAAATAGAAGTTTGGACAGCGCCATTTTTCAATGAAAAAGTAAAGCTCTCTTTGCAACTTTTATTACCATTGAATCCTTTATCCCATCCAACAGGATTATATCCACCAAGAATTTCATCAGTATCTTTAACTTTTATAACAATCACCAAATTTTTTTGCTTATCACATAAATTCCAAAATGAATCACGAGTAAATCCATCTCTACTTCCACGAAGAAGTAATTTAAATTCATATGGATTATTAGTCATAGAATTCGTATCAACTTTTTTATCAATCCATGATGCAATCTCTGCTGCATGTTCTTCATTAATAACGTTCGAAAATTGTTCCGTTGATCTATGCGGTAGTTCTTGTGTTAAAATCACGCGAGGTGGAAGGACTACCGAAGATATTGGTCGATCTGGTGACATATGTCTTTTAACTAAGTCTTTCCAAAGATTTTTTTTCAAGAATTTGTTGATAGGGTTGAATATGATCGTAAATATCAACACAAGTCATTTGAAAATATCGGACAAGGGGTAAACAATTTTTTAAAGTAGATTATAATGTTAAAAAGTTTTCATTAGACCAATCTTCAAGATTGGATGATAGATCGGAATTTTGTGCAATGCCCCATTTGATAATACAATTCAAAATCTTAACTTCCTCCATTTGTAAATCGTCTCGTTTAATCAACGAAACCAATGCATTTTCTTGAAGAGATGTAAACTCTTCGGATTCAAAATTTTACTTGGATACTTAACTAAAATATCATTACACCATTCCTGTAACTTTAAAAGTTTGTCATTTTGGAAACTTTTTTGATGAATGCGAACAAAATGTAAACGAAGCCAATGTGCATTAGATTCAATTAAGAAAATTTCAAGGTATTTGACCAACTCTTCAAGAATAAGTTCACATGCAACAANCATGCGACAAACATTAACTCAAAAATAAATGATGCGTCAAGGTTTTCCAATAAAGCTATTCCTCCATAAATATATCTTTATTTTTATTGACGTTAAGAAATAATGTTAATAATTTTTCATATAATAAATGATCCTAAATAACATAACAAGTAACTTACTTGATAATGATTTCAAATTGTTGAATAGAAATCTTTTTCAAATTAATCGTTTTAATATTATTCTCATCTTTATCAGCTATTTTCAATTCATTATGAAAATATAAAGATTGATATTTTAAAATAGCTGAATGTGCTTGAAATACTTTATCGTTTGGTGCTTCACCAATTTTAATAATTACATTAAAGACATCTTTATCTTCAAGAAGTTCAAGGTAATTATTCGAAAGTTTTTCGAAAAATTTCGCAGTCATTTTAATTTCAAATTTATCTATTATGCGTGTGTACAACGTTGCAACGTACGTAGGTGCTTTAAATAGTGGCCCTATCCAAATTAATTAATAGTTGTTGTACAAATTTGTTACGCAAACCATGTCTAAAATTAATGAACATTAAAAAATTCCGCACCTTAAAGATTAACAATGTGTTCGCCAAGCATACATATGTTTTAAAATTATTGATGAAATAACGCACATTAAAATTTTAAATTCATTTTTAAACTTTGATGTGGTATTATTTAATGAACAATTAATAGTTAATAATATATGCTAAATTATAGTTATTTTATGGGTTGTAGTGAATAACCCAGTTACACACGGGTTCATATTCCGTGCCGAAGGCACGGGATTTAAATATGAACCCGTGTGTGTAACGGGTTATTCCACATACCCATATAATAACTATCTTATTGCACGGTGTCTGACGTAACAATCCCGTGCAATAACCAAACGTAAAAGCACGGGTTGCACATAAGACCCGTACAATAAATCACAATTTTGATGCTGAATTTTAAAATTGTGCCAGAGACGAATCTAACGTTAATAACAACAGCAGTACAACAGCCAACACTAATGTATAATGGTCTGATTTGGAAATATTAGCGTTATATTATTCTGATGCAAAACAATTGGATTGATCTAAGGCAAATTTAGAATTATTTAATATTTAATTCGAGAAAAATACCGTAATAACAAATTTAGAAGCCATATTTTAATTCTATAGAAATTCTCACATTTTTCCGATAAAATATACAAGATCGTATAGTTAAATAAATCTCGCATATGGGACTTTGTATTTAATCATTAATTTTGTGAAATTTCACGCATCTAACGCATTGTATAATTTATTTGTGGATGTATGATATTAAAAATATCTTTTATATGCTTTGCATCTTATATTACGGTCAATTATCAAACATTAGATGTAAAAAAAAAAAAATAATAATAAAAAAAATAATAAAAATTAAATTCAAATTGCATGAAAAATTTTCGATTTATAAGTTTCAATAGGTTAGTTTCAATATGTAACTTTAAACACATGATATATCAAATTTTCAGCGAATGAGAAGTTACATTTCTACCTTTTAGATCATTTTTTAAATCTATGGTGGTGCAATAATTCTGCCAAAACTTTTGTAAAACTGGTACTAGAGATAGTGAATACTTCCATTAAGACAAAAATGGAATTAAATAGCCATTCAAATCTGAAATTATTCCAGAAATTGAATAAATCTTTTTGATCACATCGTAATAAATTGGAATTGAAATATTCACGTTCCTGAATCTTATACAATTATTCGAGCATTGGTGGATTCTGATCAACGGTCGACAGTGTAAACGGCTATGTTGGTCACAAAAAGCCACTTGAAAGATTGCCATATCTGAATAATTTTTACTGCTTTGCTATTGTCTTATACTATAAAAGTTTTATTATATTTATTAATGGAATGTTAAAATCTTATTATAATATATATTTTATTTAAGTTTCAGTATCTGATTTCATGTAATTTTCATCACGCTATGAACAAGGATTCAGTACAAGCCGAGCCGTTATAAATTACAACTTAAAAGTTAGTCTATTTGCAGTTGGTATTTCTACCAAATCACAGTTGTCAATTGCTGACTGTAAGCTGTCGACCCAATAAGGCGTATAAAACATAACACCACCATAATCATCACCTTCTTTCAGATAATCCAAATTAATTAATAGATTATGGCAATAAACATATGTCTATTGTATAACAGAAGCTTGGGACCATATTATAAAATTTTTCAAATCCCATCAAATAATATTTATTTTTATCTCTGTTATATTGATATTAGTATGTCTCTAATAAATTTCGAGTCCTATTTAATAATAAAAACAATCAAAGTAAAAAAAAAAAATAAATATATTGGTTTTGTTAATTGTATATAATGTGACTATTGAACATATAACAATTTGGCAATAAAAGCTTAAATAGTTTTTTCATGAATTTGGAATATTTCATATTCCTCTACTGAAAAGAATGAACATGAAGAAACATAAGTAGACTTCTCTCTGATTAGTTTTTCATAAATTGAAGTGTCTTCGTAGCAATAACATCTATCATTTCGCCTGGAATTATACATGTACAGACAACAAGTAATAATTAGCCCACAACTTTTAGAACAATAAAGCGCTCCTTTTGTATTTTTTACACGACTTAAGATAGAACTTTGGACTGCGCCATTTTTCAATGAAAAAATAAAACTCTCCGCAACTTTTACAATCATTAAGTGCTTTATCCCATCCAACAGGATTATATCCACCAAGATTTTCATCAGTGTCTTTAACTTTTATAACAATCACCAAATTTTTTTGCTTATTGCATAAATTCCAAAATGAATCACGAGTAAATCCATCTCTACTTCCACGAAGAAGTAATTTAAATTCATATGGATTATTAGTCATAGAATATGTATCAGCTTT
The DNA here is from genome assembly GCA_003550325.1 of Gigaspora rosea. Classification (NCBI taxonomy): domain Eukaryota; kingdom Fungi; phylum Glomeromycota; class Glomeromycetes; order Diversisporales; family Gigasporaceae; genus Gigaspora; species Gigaspora rosea. Next base: position 133,273 of record QKWP01001289.1, on the reverse strand, counting down.
TTTATCAATCCATGAAGCATTTTCTGCTGCATGTTCTTCATTAATAACGTTCGAAAATGGTTCTGTTGATCTATGTGGCAGTTCTTGTGTTAAAATTACACGAGGCGGAAGCACTACCGAAGATATTGGTCGATCTGGTGTCATATGTCTTTTAACTAAGTCTTTCCAAAGATTTGTTTCAAGAATTTTTTTATATGGCTGAATATGGTCGTAAATATCATCACCAGACATTTGAAAATAGCGAATAAGAGGTAAACAATTTTTTGAAGAAGATTTTAATGCTAAAATGTTTTCATTAGACCAATCTTCAGGATTGGATGATAGATCGGGATTTTGTGTAATACCCCATTCGATAATGTAATTCCAAATCTTAACTTCCTTCATTTGTAAATCGTCACGTTTAATCAACGAAACCAATGCATTTTCTTGAAAAGAAATAAAATTTTCTGATTCAAAAATTTTATTTGGATACTTAACTAAAATATCATTACACCATTCTTGTAACTTTAAAGTTTGTCATTTTTGAAACTTTCTTGATGAATGCGAACAAAATGTAAACGAAGCCAATGAGCGTTTGACTCAATTAAGAAGGCTTCAAGGTATTTAGCCAACTCTTCAAGAATAATTTCACATGTGACAAGCATTAACTCAAAAATAAATGATGCGTCAAGGTTTTCCAATAAAGTTATTCCTCCATAAATATATCTTCATTTTATTGACATTAAGAAAATAATTTAGTAGTTACACATATAGTATAAAGAACTATTTAACAACAAATAGCTTACTTGATAATAATTTTAAATTGTTGAATAGAAATATTTTTCAAATTAATCGTTTTAATATTATTTTTATCTTTATCAGCTATTTTCAATTCATTATGAAAATATAAAGATCGATGATTTAAAATAGTTGAATTTGCTTGAAATACTTTAGCGTTAGGTGCTTCACCAATTTTAATAATTACATTGAAATCTTCATCTTCAAGAAGTTCAAGATAATTATTCGAAAGCTTCTCAGAAAATTTCGCCGTCATTTTAATTTCAAGTTTATCTATTAAATGCGTGCATACAAACGTTACATCGACAGTATTTATGTGCTTTAAATAGTGGTAACCCTATCCAAATTTATTAATAAGTAGTTGCGCGCCAAACCAGTGTCTAAAATTTATGGCGAAAGGCACAATTAAAATTATGGATGAAATGACGCACATTAAAATTTTGATTAATGTTTTGAGCTTTGATGTGCTATTATTTAATGCATCACTAATAATAACTGATAATATATGCTTAATATATTTATCTTGCTGTCATAACGAAAATTATTTATTATAGAATTAAATTTTAGTCTTTTTCAAGCACCTCACACAATGGATCGAAATTAAATTTTTAATTGGTCGGAAATCGAATAAAATCAAGTGAGTTACCATTACGATGAACAATAGGTGAGATACAAACCACCTTTTTTAGTCAAATATTTGTCATTGATAAAGGTTGCTCATGCATTATTTATATGAGTGCTGCCAAGGGAAAAAGGCCGTTCGGGACTTTCAAGTATTAGATTTCATATACTCGAAAGTCCGAACGGCCTTTTTCCCTTGGTAGCACTTAAACTATAAATTCTCACCAAGTTTCTATCCCACCCAAAAAAAGTGACCATTTCATTGTTAATGCTCGAAGCTTTTAAAACAAATAATCGATACCTTGATACGAACACAACACATTTTTTAAAATGATAATAATAATAAAAAACATCAAAAAATTTTTACTTCTTGTTGTTTTAAAGCAACTTTCGCTAATGATCCAACAAATTGATTCTGTTGTTGTTGCAATAAAAAATTTAAATTGGTATAATCACTAAAAGAGAAATCGATGCAACTAACTTGAGGCTTCGACAGTCAGTTGAATAGAATTTATTTACAGGATTTTTGTGTTTGGATGAAATAGTGAAGATTTCGAACAAAAGAAAAAGTGTATGCTTAAGCATTTAATTCTGTTAATAATGCCATTGGTTGTGATGCTTGAGCGTCATCACGATCACGATTAAATTAATTGATTGAAATGCTTGAGAACACCCTAAGTCGACTAAAATTGAAATTTTAATAAATTTAAAATTGTAATGTTCCAAGATAAATTATAAATGAATATAAATTGCCAGTATGATTGAGTGAATTTTTTTGAGAAGTATCTGCAATATTCCAAAATTATGTTCATGAGCTTTTAATGGATTATGGACTACATCTATTAATAGACTTATAGACATATAAACTAATAGTCGACTAACTTTAAAATTAGTGACCGATTAGTTGACTTAAAAATCGTAGTCGGTTTTTATTATTTCTTGTTTGGAGCTACTTTTAAAACGTATATCTTTTGCGTAAAAATACACAGATTTAAAAATTGCGCTGTAGCGTACCATGATCTGTATACAATGTGTCACGATTTTGATGCTTTAATTTAGAACTGTGAATCATTAATGTATAATGAAATATTAGCATATACTGTATTATTCTGATGCAAAAAAATTGGACTGATCTAAGCTAAATTTAGAATCATTTGATATTTTAGTTCGAGAAAAAATACTGTAATATCTAATTTAGAAGCCATATTTTAATTCTATGGAAATTCTTAACACGTTTTTTTTCGATAAAATATACAAGTTCGTATAATCAACTAAATCGCATATGGTACTATGTATTGATATCATATAGTTTGTAAAATTTCACGCATCTAACGTACAGAATAATTTATTTATTGGTTTATGCTATTAAAAAAATCTGTTATATACTTTGCGATCTAACATATTACTTCATTTTTGGTCTATTATTAAACATAAGGTAGAAGGGTAATTGGACGGATATGGGTATCTCGTGGTCTAATGATCGGAGTCGAATAATTTTTATGCCATTCGATTCATCTCAATAAGACGAATCGAATAACATAAACCTCACCCGATTCTGATTATTGGATCACAAGATATCATCGGTTATTTGCCAGGTTTACACTTCGTCAAAATTCCCCTCAAGAAGCAGCATATAATCGATGATATCGATCAGAATCGAATGATTTTTATACCATCGATTCTGATCACTGGATCACTGGATCACACGAGATCCTACCTCTCTAAATTTAAGCTTTTTGATACGATGTATAATCCCATTTAATGTCACTTTTTAAAAAAAAGATTTATATTACTAATTTTATATAAAATAATTCTAAATCATGTATAAAGTTTAATACAAAAATAAAAAATTTTTTAATTTTAAAATAAATAAGTTTTTAGATTAATTATTTTAACTTCGCCAAATTACCTCTTTCTATTTAAGATGTAAAAAAAATTAATTAAATACAAATTGTATGAATTTTTCGATTTGTAAATTTCGATAGGTAAGTTTCAATTAGTAACTTTAAACACATGATATATCAAAATTTTCAGTGCATTTTAGATCATTTATTAAGCTATGATGCAATAATTCTGTCAAAACTTTTGTAAAATTTGTGTCAGAGATGGTGAATACTTCCATTAAGATAAATATGGGACTAAAATGGAATTATTGCAAATTTATTCGATCATACAGTTGCAAGACAAAACCTGGAAGCTTCGTGTTGACGAATGTGAAATCTAGATTTGTCTTTAGTTAATTGACCTTAAATGACAAAATAACAAAAGATGACTAAACTGACGAAATTAATTGGGCTTGCCAAAAGGTGATAAGACTAATGAAAATTGGCAAGTTGATGAATAGTAGAATGCAAGTAACTCTCGATATAAGAAAGGTGACTGAGTCAAAATATATATTCTATAAACTTTCCTAAATTTGGAATTCATTATAACTTACTTATATTAAATACATTCATTACAGACTGGTTTAGCCGAAAGTTTAATTAGTCTGAATCCACAGATATCGACATAATGCCACCATTATCACTATCTTTGGTATAATCCAAGATCAAATTGTTTAATAGATTATATTGAAATAAGTATATATCTTCTGTATTAAAGAAACTTGGGACTAACTATATTGTAAATACCTTTCAAATTCCATCATAAAACATTTATTATAAGTTTTGTTATCTTAATATTAGAAAGCCTAATATGTAAATTTTGAGACCGATTAATAACAACAGAGCGATCAAGGTGAAAAATAAATAAAAGCTACGTGCAAACTATTTATCATACGAGAATTATATATTGTAAACAATGATGTTATTCTTGAATATATAACTATTCGGCGATGAAAGCTTACATAGCTTTTACATATCTTTTTCATGAATCTGAAATATTTCATATTCCTCTACTGAAAAGAATGAAAGAAAATTATCATAAGTAGATTTCTCTCTGATTAGTTTTTCATAATATGAAGTATTATTGTAGCAGTAACATCTATCATTTCGATTGGAATTATACATGTACAGACTGCCGCGAAAAGCTGGTCCACAATTATCACGACAAATAATCGTATCTTCTGCACTTATTACACGACTTAAAATAGAAGTTTGGACAACGCCATTTTTCAATGAAAAAGTAAAGCTCTCTTTGCAACTTTTTCTACCAATAAATGCTTTATCCCATCCAACAGGATTATATCCACCAAGAATTTCATCAGTGTCTTTAACTTTTATAACAATCACCAAATTTTTTTGCTTATTGCATAAATTCCAAAATGAATCACGAGTAAATCCATCTCTGCTTCCACGAAGAAGTAATTTAAATTCATAAGGATTGTTAGTCATAGAATACGTATCAGTTTTTTTATCAATCCATGAAGCAATCTCTGCTGCATGATCTTCATTAATAACGTTCGAAAATGGTTTTTTTGATCTATGTGGCAGTTCTTGTGTTAAAATCACACGAGACGAAGGGACTACCGAAGATATTGGTCGATTTGATAACATATGTCTTTTAACTAAATCATCCCAAAGATTTTTTTCAAGAATTTTTTTATATGGTTGAATATGACCGTAAATATCATCACTAGACATTTGAAAATATCGAATAAGAGGTAAACAATTTTTTAAAGTAGATTTTAATGCTAAAAAATTTTCATTAGACCAATCTTCAGGATTGGATGATAGGTCGGGATTCTGTGCAATACCCCATTTGATAATGTAATTCCAAATCTTAACTTCCTCCATTTGTAAATCGTCACGTTTAATCAACGAAACCAATGAATTTTCTTGAACTGAGGTAAAATTTTCTGATTCAAAAATTTTATTTGGATACTTAACTAAAATATCATTACACCAATCTTGTAATTTTAAAAGTTTGTCATTTTTGAAACTTTCTTGATGAATGCGAACAAAATGTAAACGAAGCCAATGAGCATTTGATTCAATTAAGAACGTTTCAAGATACTTAGCCAACTCTTCAAGAATAAGTTCACATGCAACAAGCATTAACTCAAAAATAAATGATGCCTCAAGATTTTCCAATAAAGTTATACCTCCATAAATATATCTTTATTTTATTGACATTAAGAAAATAATTTAGTGATTCACATATAGTATACAGAACTATTTAATAACAAATAACTTAATTGATAATAATTTCAAATTGTTGAATAGAAATATTTTTCAAATTAATTGTTTTAATATTATTTTGATCTTTATCAGCTATTTTCAATTCATTATGAAAATATAAAGATCGATGTTTTAAAATAGCTGAATGTGCTTGGAATATTTTAACGTTTGGTGCTTCATCAATTTTAATAATTACATTGAAATCTTCTTTATCTTCAAGAAGTTCAAGATAATTATTCGAAAGTTTTTCGAAAAATTTCGCAGTCATTTTTTAATTTTATTAAATGCGTGCGTACAACGTTACAACGTACAGTACGTACGTACATCTTTAAATAGTAGTAACCCTACCCTATCCAAATTTATAATAAGTAGTTGCACAAAATTGTTACGCCAAACAGGTGTCTAAAATAATGTGCGGAAGGCACATTAAAAATTTTTACGAGTCTTAAAGATTAAAACATCCATGCCAAGCGCACATATATTTTAAAATTATAGATGAAATGACGCACATTAAAATTTTAAAAATGTTTTTTGATGTGCTATTATTTAATGCATAACTAATAATTAATAACTGTAATATATGCTAATTATATTTATCTTGCTGTTATAACGAGATTATTTATTTATAGTAATTAAATTTTAGTCGACTAAGTCGACTAAAATTAAAATTTTATATTCGATATTGAAAATCGTCCAAAATGGTCCAAGATCAAGATAAATTGTAAGCGAATATAAATTACCAGCATGATTGAGTAAATTGCTTGAGAAGTATTTGAAATATTCCAAAATTATGTTCATGAGCTTTTAATGGATCATGAACTACGTCTTTTAATAGACGTATATAGACATATAAACTAATATCGGCTAACTTTAAAATTAATCGACCGATTAGTTAACTTAAAAATCATAGTCGGTTCGTATTATTACTTGTTTTAAAACGTAATTTATATAATTTGTATAAAAATACACAGAATTAAAAGGTGCGCTGTAGCGTATCAGGATCTATATACAATGTGCCACAATTTTGATACTGAATTTTAGAACTGTGTCAGACTAGGAAGTGACGAATCTAATAACAACAGCACTAATGTATAATGGTCTGATTTAGAAACATTAGCGTTATATTATTCTGATACAACAAATTTGGATTGATCTAAGATATATATAGAATTATTTAATATTTAATTTGAGAAAAAAAATTACGTATTAACAAATATAGAAGCATATTTTTAATTCTATAGAAATTCTCACTACATATTTTCGATAAAATATACAAGTTCGTATAGTTAAATAAATCTCGTATATGGTACATCATGAAGTTTGTGAAATTTCACGCATCTAACGCATAGTATAATTTATTTATGGATGTATACTATTAAAAATATCTGTTATATGCTTTGCGATCTTACATATTACTCATTTTTGGTCTATTTTTAAGCATAAGATGTAAAAAAAATATTGTATGAAAATTTTCGATTTGTCAATTTCGATAGGTCAGTTTCAATTTGTAACTTTAAATACATGATATATCAAAATTTTCGGTGAGTGGGAAGTTGCACTTCTGCATTTTATTTTATTTTTTAAATCTTGATGCAAAAATTTCGCCAAAACTTTTGTAAAACTGGTACCAGAGATAGTGAATACTTCCATTAATAAGATAAAAATGAATTATTACAGCTATTCAAATCTGAAATTATTCCAGAAATTGAATAAAAAATTTTTTGATCGTGTCGTAATAAAATAGAATTTGATAATAGAAATATTCACGTTCCTGATTCTTATACATTGTTGGCGGATTGCTGGCGTTCTGATCAACGGTCGACAGTATAGACGTCTACGTTGGTCACAAAAGGCCACTTAGAAAATGTTGATATATTTGAATCATTTTTACTCTTACTATTGTCTTATACAATAAAAGTTTTATTATATTTAACGGCGGAATGTCATATTCTTATTATAAGATATGTTATTTTATTTTAAGTTTCAGTATCAGATTTCATGTAATTTTCATCACGTTATGTACAAAGCACCAGTTAGGATTCAGCAAATTCTTGTACAAACCGTTATAAATTACGACTTAAAAGTTAATCTATTTCCAATTGACATTTCTATCAAGTCAATTGCTGACTGTAAGTAATTAACCCAGTAAGGTATAAAGCTTGACACCATAATCATCACTTTCTTTCAGATAATCCAAATGGATTAATTGATTATGGCAATGGGCATATATCTCTTAAGCTTGGGACCACATTGTAAAATCTTTCAAAATCCATCACATAACATTTATTATAATCTCTGTTATATTGATATTAGAATGTCTGATAATATATTTCGAGTCCTATTTAATACATATTAAAAAATTTGCCGTACCTTAAAAATTAAAATATGCACGCCAAGCGTTAAATTATAGACGAAATAACGCACCTTAAAAATTTTAAATTCATGTTTTAACTTTTATGTGCTATATTTAATGATAACTAGTAAGTAATTAATAATATATGCTAAAGATACTTATTTTGATATTATAATGAAAGTTATTTGTTTATAGTAATTAAATTTTTAGTCAAGTCGACTAAAATTGAAATTTTACATCCGAAATTGTTTTCATGTAGAATTATGTAGAATTTTTATGTAGAATTACCGGTATGGAAATTTTTATGTAACTTTATAAAAACTTTATAAACCCAATATAAACTTACATAGATATTTAAATAAATACATATATATTTCTATGTACAAAAAATTTTTAACTTATATATTATTTAATATAGAATTTATGTAAAAATCTATTTAAACTTATATAAAAATGAATTTATTATAAAAAAAAAAGTGTAAATATTATATATTTATGAATTTTAATTTGCTATTTATCACCACTAGTGATCATATTTATATCTTTAAATTTGTCTATGAAATCACCCTTGAGGCTCTAACAAAAAAAATTTCTCGTAAAATTTTGGTATAAACTATACCCTTGCCCCATCCCAGTTCTTAACCTTACCCTAATATTACCAAGTTTTAATTTTTATTTTAGCAAAAAACTTTTAAATTTACATGTTACAATGATCACCAGTGGTGGTATATAGTAATTTTGTTATGTATTATACAATGCTTAAGTAACTTTTATATGCTATAAATATCTAATAAATTTTTTATATAAATTTTAAATACAGTCAGACCTCCCTAAATGTAACCTCCCTAAACATACACTCTATAAAAAGCCTTAAATGCACGTCTTCTCTTGAACCAAACTAATATTATACTTATAGATTTTACCTCCCTAAATGCAATACCTCTCTAAATACATATTTGACTCACTTTTTACATAAGGTCCCATTGCAATGCATTTAGAGAGGTCTGACATATTAATAAATTTATATATCATAATTATATAGATTATATATATCGTAACTTTTAAATCTTATATAAATTTACCTATATAATTATAGCATGTGTAGATTATAAAAATTAAATATATTTTTATGTAAATTTTAAAGAAAGAAATAATCAATATCTAAAAATTTTACGGTAACACTGTTGTGTTACTAATTAAAATACTCTTCCCATAATTATACCCTAATTTCAACTCTAATTCTAACTCTAAATCTAATTCTAACTTTTATTTTCATTTACTTATTTAGTTATTTACATTTTTATATTTTAACATCAGCAAGTATATTTTTTATAAAATCTACATAGATCTACAAATTTGCATAAATATTATATAGAATACGTGTAAAAATTATATATATTAATTTTTATATAATAATTAATATAGAATTTATGTAAAAATTATTTAAACTTATATAAAAATAATTTTATAAAAAAACTTATGTAAATGTTATTTATTTATTAATGTTATTTATTTATGAATTTTATGTATAATAATTAAGTAACTTTATATGCTATAAATATCTAAATAAATTTTTACATAATTTTGCATATTAATAATTTCTATATGATATTATAATTATATAACTTTCATATATAATATAATTTAGATAAAAATGTTATTTAAATGCAATATATTAATAAATTATATATATAATGATATAACTTTTATATATTAAATTCCAACTAATAATCCATTCAAGCAAGCAGCAATTAATATATTTAACAAATATTTTAGTGATTTCAATATCCAATTTACCTTATATCATATTTTATTCACTCTCATTATTGTGGTATTTAATCTAGAGGTCTGACTCGTTCAAAAATAAGCATTTGAATATTCATTCGTTCAATTTTTTAATATTCGAATATTCGTTCAAAAATTTTGAATGAATGTTCGAATATTCACAGAATATTCATTGAATATTAAATATATTTTAATTTTAAAAAATAATATAACTAACTTACTTAAATTAGCCAATAAATTGCAGATAAATGTTATAAAATTATGAATATATATATATTCAATGAATATTCAATGAATATATTGAGTAAAATTTTAAATATTCGAATATTCATTTAGCGAAAAAATTATATATTCGAATATTCGAATATTTTCTTCATTAAGTCAGACCTCTAATTTAATCAACTACTATTTATTAGATGATGCCAAAGAAAATCTGTTTTCAATTATATAAATTTTATATAATCAAGTTAGATTTTTCTTTGACATTACATGATTATAAATAATTTAGCCTAATTTAATTATTTTTTAAAATAGGTTTTGGACTTAAAAATAGTGGATTTAGAGAAGCAGCACTTTTTGCTACTACTCTTTGGCTTAGTTTACACTATAGCAAGCAAGAAAGTAGGGATTAATTACCCACTTTGACATTTAGATACTAAATTCCCTCCATATGATTTGCTATATGTCCTAGGAATGGATACACCAATCTTGTAGATCATTAAATCTAAATCTATATCTAAACATTTAGCAGAATTGGCATGTCAATTGTTTTTAATTTCTCTTTCCCAAGCAAGCTATAAAGAAGCTTTCTATTTTAAAGTGAATTATTAGTGACAAACGAACAGGATTAAGTAGTGAGAAATTGGAATATATGGATAAGGCTAGATCATATTACATGACTAATATAAAATCGGAATTAAACAACTATAAAAAAGGACTTACAGAGGCTGAATTATGTGAAGCTGTCAACATTCGGCAATTGGTGAGATAATGGCTTTAAATGAGAAGGATAATTTGTCTAATTTAGAAGAATTATCTGAAGATATTGAATCTACACAGGATACTTTACTCATTAGTAAAAAAATTGATTATCACAATATTACTTTGAAAATGAACAAGAAGTAAATGGTGTAAATAATGCTAACATATCAACAACATCTGTAATCTTGGATTACTCACCTGAAGATTTAGTAGATCAATTTTTTGCTGAAGAATTTATGGAATATTAGTATAAATATGTGTTATGGTACATACATGCATCATGTATAATTATTTTATTATACGTCTTTTTAAAATATTTTTGTTTTACAAATGCAGCTTAACTCGTTCTGCTCTTGATAACATTTGGAACCACTACTAAGATCTAATAAAACAAAATCGAATTGATTTGGATGCAAATTTTAACTGTTAATAGTTCACATTTGTTTTTGTGTACCAAAGCTTTTATATTTCAAAATAAATCAATGCATAATATTGGTTCCTTAATTGTTATGGAGGTCACAACTCAATATTTGAGATTATTAAATTCCAAAATAATAAACTCAGTTTATTCCTGTCACTTAGGCAGTTTCAGTAATTTTAAATATATTAATTCACTTTAAGTATTACACTATATAAAATCGGGGTTTCTAATTTTTTAGTCTCCTGGCTATTATAAAAGTTTTGTATATACTCTGGTTCGTGTCTTATTAATTTATATTTTATTATGATTTGAACTACAGTATTTCTTTTTTTTAATTTTTATTTATTTATTTATTATTTTTTTTAAAGCAAAGATCATTTTGCGAAGCTTACAAAATCTGCGCTTAATTATCAAAGTTCGTACCGAAATTTTATTTTCTTCTGAAACAATATATATAAATACGACAAGTAATGCAGCCTATGACAAGTATTGCGATCTACGACATTTATTACAACTTACATGGTTATTACGAACTACAAAATATATTACAACCCACGACAATACACACATTGTGCTACAACAAGCTGCGATGGTAGTAATATAGTCGCAACGTAATTGAGGTAGCACTGCCATAAAAATGTCTGCATCTCTAAGTATAATAAAATATAATAAAGTGGCAATATGTAGCAACAGTTTAATATGAAATAGAAAATTATTTATATTATTGCAAAGTAATAATAACAAAAACCGTCGCTTAACGACGGGTTCAGTATCTAGTTCTATAGAAATTCTTACCACATTTTTCGATAAAATATACAAGTTCGTTAAAGTCAAATAAATCTCGTATATGGTACAATGTATTGATATCATAAAGTTTGTGGAATTTCACGCATCTAATGCATAGTTTCAGTTATATGCTTTGCGATCTTACATATTACTTTCATTTTTAGTCTATTGTTAAACATAAGATGTAAATATATATATATATATATATATATATATTAAATTCAAATTTATGAAATTTTTCGATTTGTAAATATCGATAGGTTAGTTTCAATTTGTAACTTAAAACACATGTTATATCAAAATTTTCAGTGAATGAGGAATTACACTTCTGCATTTTAGATCATTTTTTAACTCTATGATGCAATAATTCTGCCAAAACTTTTGTAAAATTGTTATCAGAGATGGTGAATACTTTCATTAAGATAAACATGGGAATAAAATGGAATTATTACAATCATTCAAATCTGAAATTATTCCAGAAATTGAAATGAAAATATTCACGTTCCTAATTCTTATACAATTATTCATTACAACAAAGTTGGTGGATTGCTGGAGTTCTGATTAACGGTCGACAGTATAGACTCCTATTTAATCGCAGAAGGTCACCCAGAAAGGTTGACATAACTGAATAAATTTTGCTATAAAAGTTTTATTCAATCTTGTTATAATATATGTTATTTATTTAAGTTTCAGTATCAAATTTCATGCAATGTTCATCACGTCATTTACAAAGTACCAGTCAGGATTCAACACATTCTTGTGCAAACCGTTTTAAATTACGACTTTAAAGACAGTTTATTTCCAGTTACATTTCTACCAAACCACAGTTGTCAATTGCTGACTGTAAGCTCTCGACCCAATAAAGTGTATTAAATAACACCATAATCATCACTTCTTTCAGATAATCCAAATTGATTAATAGATTATTGCAATAAACATATATCTCTTGTACAGTATAACAGAAAACTTGTGACCATATTGTAAAATCATTCAAATTCCATCATACAACCTTTATTATAATCCCTGTTGTATTGATATTAGAATGTCTGATAATATATTTCGAGTCCTATTTATAAAAAAACGATCAAAGTAAAGAAAAAAAATAAAATAAAATTGGAGTTATATAAATTGTATATAATGAGACTATTGAGCATATAACAATTTAGCAAGCTTAAATAGGTTTTTCATGAATCTGAAATATTTCATATTCCTCTACTGAAAAGAATGAAAATTCAGAAACATATGTAGATTTCTCTCTGATTAGTTTTTCATACGATGAAGTGTCTCCGAAGTAGTAACATCTATCATTTGAATTGGAACGATACATGCTCAGACAACGGGTAAAACATGGCCCATAACTTTTAGAACAATAAAGTGCTTTTTCTGTATTTTTTACACGACTTAAGATAGAAGTTTGGACTGCGCCATTTTTCAATGAAAAAGTAAAACTGTCTTTGCAACTTTCATAACCATTAAGTATTTTATCCCATCCAACAGGATTATATCCACCAAGAATTTCATCAGTGTCTTTAACTTTTATAGCAATCACCAAATCTTTTTGCTTATCACATAAATTCCAAAATGAATCACGAGTAAATCCATCTCTGCTTCCACGAAGAAGTAATTTAAATTCATATGGATTATTAGTCATAGAGTACGTATTAGCTTTTTTATCAATCCATGAAGCAATCTCTGCTGCATGTTCTTCATTAATAACGTTCGAAAATGGTTCTGTTGATCTATGTGGCAGTTCTTTTGTTAAAATCACATGAGGTGGAAGGACTACCGAAGATATTGGTCGATTTGATGTCATATGTCTTTTAACTAAATTATTCAAAAGATTTTTTTCAATAATTTTATTATATGGTTGAATATGATCGTAAATATCATCACCAGACATTTGAAAATAGCGAATAAGAGGTAAACAATTTTTTAAAGTAGATTTTAATGTTAAAAAATTTTCATTAGACCAATCTTCAGGATTGGATGATAGATCGGGATTTTGTGCAATACCCCATTTGATAATGTAATTCCAAATCTTAACTTCTTCCATTTGTAAATCGTCACGTTTAATCAACGAAACCAATGCATTTTCTTGAAGAGAGGTAAAATTTTCTGATTCAAAAATTTTATTTGGATACTTAACTAAAATATCATTACACCATTCTTGTAACTTTAAAAGTTTGTCATTTTTGAAACTTTCTTGATGAATGCGAACAAAATGCAAACGAAGCCAATGAGCGTTTGATTCAATTAAGAAGGTTTCAAGATATTTAGCCAACTCTTCAAGAATAAGTTCACATGCGACAAGCATTAACTCAAAAATAAATGATGCGTCAAGGTTTTCCAATAATGTTATTCCTCCATAAATATATCTTCATTTTATTGACATTAAGAAAATAATTTAGTAATTTTCACATATAATATACAGAACTATTTAATAACAAATAACTTACTTGATAATAATTTCAAATTGTTGAATAGAAATATTTTTCAAATTAATCGTTTTAATATTATTTTGATCTTTATCAGCTATTTTCAATTCATTATGAAAATATAAAGATCGATGTTTTAAAATAGCTGAATGTGCTTGAAATACTTTATCATTTGATGCTTCACCTTAATAATTACGTTGAAATCTTCTTTATCTTCAAGAAGTTCAAGATAATTATTCGAAAGCTTTTCGAAAAATTTCGCCGTCATTTTAATTTCAAGTTTACTTCTATTAAATGTACGTTCAGTACGTACATGCTTTAAATAGTAGTAAACCTATACAAATTTATAATAAGTAGTTGCACAAAATTGTTACGCCAAACCAATGCCTATCGGAAGGCACATGAAAAAATTTTCCGTACCTTAAAGATTAAAATATGCACGCAAGCGTACATATGTTTTAAAATTATGGATGAAATGACGCGCATTAAAATCTTAAATTAATGTTTAAACTTTGATGCGCTATTATTTATTCAACTAATTATTAATAACTGACAATATATAATATATGCTAAATATATTTATCTTGCAGTTATAACGAAATTATTTATTATAGTAATTAAATTTTAGTCGACTAAGTCGACTAAAATTGAAATTTTATTAATCGATAAATTGCCAAAATTATGTTCATGAGTTTCTAAGACTACATATTTTTTAATAGACTTATAGACATATAAACTAATATCGGCTAACTTTAAACTCAGTCGACCGATTAGTTGACTTAACAATAATAGTCGGTTCCTGTTATTACTTGTTTGGAGCTACTTTTTAAAACGTATATAATTTGCGTAAAAATACACAGATTTAAAAAATGCGCTGTAATGTACCAGGATCTACTGTATATACAATGTGCCACAATTTTGATGAAATTTTTGAATAACGTTCAATCGGGCAAATGAACACGTGCTGCTTCGCGGCACGTGCCAGCTAATCATTTGCCCGGTTGAGCCAATTTGCAGTTATTCAAGAATTTGCCAATAATGGCGTTATCCGACAATTATGATCATGATTGGTAGAAAGTTGTCGGCTGAATTTTAATTCAAGTAAACGTGATTATTTCGTAACACATGAAAAAAAATAACGGAAAGAAATACATTCATAAGAGTTTGTCGGATAGCGTTATATTTTTCTGATGCAAAAAATTGGACTGATCTAAGGTAAATATTGAATTATTTAATATTTTAATTCGAGAAAAAAAAAATATTGTAATAACAAATGTAGAAGTCATATTTTAATTCTCTAGAATTCTCACCACATTGTTTCGATAAAATATACAAGTTCGTATAGTTAAATAAATCTCGTATATGGCACTATGTATTGATATCATAAATTTTGTGAAATTTCAAGCATCTTAACGCATTATATAATTTATTTATGGATGTATGCTATTAAAAATATCTGTTATGCTTTGTATATTACTCCATTTTTAGTCTATTATTAAACATAAGATGTAAAAAAAAATTATATTAAATTCAAATTGTATGAATTTTCAGTGAATGAGGAGTTATACTTCTATATTTAGATTATTTTTTAAAATCTATGATGCAATAATTCCACAAAACTTTTGAAAACTGGTATTAGAGATAGTGAATATTTTAATTAAGATAAAAATGGAATCACAGTACTACAGTCATTCAAATCTGAAATAATTCCAGAAATTGAATAAAAATTTTTTTATTATATCATAATAAATGGAATTTGATAATGAAATATTCACGTTCCTGATACTTGCGCAATTATTCGAAATAGCAAAGTTGGATGGTGTTCTGATCTGTATAGACGTCTATGTTGTGAATACAAAAGGTCACTTAGAAAGATTGACATTTCTAAATCATTTTTACTGCTATATTATTGCCTTACACTACAAAAGGTTTATTATATTTATTGGCGGAATGCCACAATCTTATTATAACATATACTACAGTATTTTATTTAAGTTTCGGTATCAGATTTCTTGTATTTTTCATCACGTTATGTACATGGATTCAGCACATTCTTGTGCAAGCCGTTATAAATTACAACTTAAGTATTAGTCTATTTCCAGTTGGCATTTCTACAAAATCCACAGTTGTCAATTGCTGACTGTAAGCTTCATCCCAATAAGGCGTATAAAACATAACACCACCACAATAATTACCTTCTTTCAGATAATCCAAATCGATTAATAGATTATGGCAAACAAATATATATTTCTTATATAACAGAAACTTGGGACCATATTGCAACATTTTTTAAATTCCATAATATAATATTTATTATAATCTCTGTTATATTGATGTTAGGAATAATATAAACGATCAAAGTAAAAAAACAAAAAAAAAAAATGGTTTTATAAATTGTATATAATGAGATTAATGAATATATAACTTTGGCAATGACGGCTTAAATAGTTTTTTCATGAATCTGGAATATTTCATATTCCTCTACTGTAAAGAATGAACGCAAAGGATCATAGGTAGATTTCTCTCTAATTAGTTTGTCATAATATGAAGTGTTATTGTAGCAGTAACATCTATCATTTTGATCGGAATCATACATATACAGGCCACCGATAAAACCTGGTCCAAAATTTTCAGAGCAATAGATTGCATAGTTTGTATTTTTTACACGACTTAAAATAGATGTTTGGATAACGCCATTTTTCAATGAGAAAATAAAGCTTTCTTCGCAACTTTTATGACCATTAATTTTTTTATCCCATCCAACAGGATTATATCCACCAAGAATTTCATTAGTGTCTTTAACTTTTATAACAATCACCAAATTTTTTTGCTTATCACATAAATTCCAAAATGAATTATGAGTAAATCCATTTCTACTTCCACGAAAAAGTAATTTAAATTCATATGAATTATTAGTCATAGAATACGTATCGACTTTTTTATCGATCCATAAAGCAATCTCTGCTGCTTGTTCTTCATTAATAACATTCGAAAATGGTTTCATTGATCTATTTGGCAGTTTTTGTGTTAAAATCACACGGGGAAGAAGAACTACTGATGATATCGGTCGATCTGGTGTCATATATCTTTTAACTAAATCTTTCCAAAGATTTTTTTCAAGGATTTTTTTATATGGTTGAATATGGTCGTAAATATCACCACCAAAATAGCGAATAAGAGGTAAACAATTTTTTAAAGTAGATTTCAATGCTAAAAAATTTTCATTAGACCAATCTTCAGGATTGGATGATAAACCGGGATTCTGTGCAATACCCCATTTGATAATATAATTCCAAATTTTAACTTCCTCCATATGTAAATCGTCTCGTTCAATCAATGAAACCAATGCATTTTCTTGAAGAGATGTAAAATCTTCGGAATCGAATACTTTATTTGGATACTTAACTAAAATATCATTACACCATTCTTGTAATTTTAAAAGTCGGTCATTTTGGAAACTTTTTTGATGAATGCGAACAAAATGTAAACGAAGCCAATGTGCATTAGATTCAATTAAGAAAATTTCAAGGTATTTGACCAACTCTTCAAGAATAAGTTCACATGCAACAATCATTAACTCAAAAATGAATGATGCGTCAAGGTTTTCCAATAAAACTATTCCTCCATAAATATATCTTTATTTTTATTGACGTTAAGAAATAATGTTAATAATTTTTTATATAATTAATGATCCTAAATAACAAGTAACTTACTTGATAATGATTTCAAATTGTTGAATAGAAATATTTTTCAAATTTATTGTTTTAATATTATTCTTATCTTTATCAGCTATTTTCAATTCATTATGAAAATATAAAGATCGATGTTTTAAAATAGCTGAATGTGCTTGAAATACTTTATCGTTTGGTGCTTCACCAATTTTAATAATTACATTAAAGTCATCTTTATCTTCAAGAAGTTCAAGATAATTATTCGAAAGTTTTTCAAAAAATTTCGCCGTCATTTTAATTTCAAGTTTATCTATGAAATGCGTGCATACACAACGTTACAACGTACGTACGTACAGTACGTACGTGCTTTAAATAGTCCAAATTTATAATAAGTAGTCGCACAAAATTGTTACACCAAGCCAGTGCCTCGCGCGGATGATATACTTATTTGTGCGAGTGGTACAAACCTAAAAAGGAAATTCAACGTAAAAACAAACTAAGTTCGAATTTAGGGTTAGGGTCGGGTTAGGGTCTTAACGTTAGAAGCTATATGGTTAGAGTGATGCCTATTATATGTAATATTTCATTCCCGTCATTTTTAATTAGTGCACCAAGACAGGTTTATACACTCGTTTTCTTGTATTTCTCTTTTTACGGTTTTTTCTTCGCTTTGCTCACGTGTCGGGCCGATCCGGGATCATCACATTTTACGTTCTCCGATTGGCTAATTTCCCTTTTTGGATTTGTATCACTCGCACGCCCACATGAAAAAATTTTCAGCACCTTAAATATTAAAATATGCACACCAGTGTACATAAGTTATTGGGGTGTCACACGGACTAATTAATCAAAACTATGTCCGATAACTATGTGATTTATCATATTGCAGATTTTTTACGTTACCACAAAGCAAATCGATTTACTTCTATACACCTTATCGGATTTTATTAACTCATAAGAAAATCGATATTTTAGATATTTTAAAATGTATCAACTTATTATATAGGCGTGCAATCGCCTTGAAATTTTCACCAGTTATTTATATAAAGTCAAAGAATAAAGCTATGGTTTTATTTTTTCTATTAATATGTGGGTTTTAACATTCACTTTATAGAGTACTTGAAAATTCATTAATTAGGACGAAAAAAGTTACATTAAAACATATAAATCGAAACTTAATTAGAACTTTAGCGAAAAATCAACCATAGCTACTTTGAAACAGTTCTGACGAACAGTTTTCAATTAAAAAAAATTAGATAAATAAGTACAATATTTATGTGATACCTTTAGAGTTTTGCGCTTTTCTTTATAATTAAGTAAAGTAAAATTACGTTCGATCATTTATTTTAATTTTACTGATAAAAATCTGCATTATGATAGATTACATAGTTATCGGACATAGTTTTGATTAATTAGTCCGTGTGACACCCCAATAAGTTATGTCTTAAAATTATGGATGAACGAGCATTAAAATTTGATGCGCTATTATTTAATGAATAACTAACCATTAATAACTGATAATATCTGATATATGCTAAATATACTTAACTTGCAGTTATAACGAAAATTTTTTATTATAGTGATTAAATTTTAGTCGACTAAGTCTAAAATTGAAATTTTATTAATCGTAAATTGAAAACCTTCCAAATGTTCCAAGATAAATTATAAACAAATATAAATTACCAGAACGATTGATTAAATTTTTTGAGAAGTATCTGAAATATTCCAAATTATGTTTATGAGCTTCTAATGGATTATGGGCTACATATTTTTAATAGACTTCAAGATCTCGCCTAAGTTTAAACTTAGTCGACCGATTAGTTGACTTAAAAATCATAGTCGGTTCTTGTTATTATTTGTTTGGAGCTACTTTTTAAATCGTATATAATTTGCGTAAAAATATACAGATTTAAAAAGTGCGTTGTAGCGTACCAGGATCTATATACAATGACGCTAAAGTTAGAACTGTGCCAAAGTAGGAAGGGTAATAGCAACAGCACCAATGCCGTAATATATAATGTTCTGATAGAAATATTAATTATACATTATTGGGCAAAAATTTTTGAATAACGGTAAATTTGTTCAACCGGGCAAATGAACACGTGCCAGCTAATCATTTGCCAATTTGCCGTTATGCCCAATAATTGCGTTATCCGACAATTATGGTCATGATTGGTAGAAAATTTCAATTCAAGTAAACGTGATTATTTCGTAACACATGAAAAAAATAACGGAAAGAAATACATACATTCATAAGAGTTTGTCGGATAACGTTATATTATTCTGATGCAAAAAATTGGACTGATCTAAGGTAAATTTTGAATTATTTTATATTTTGATTCGAGAAAAAAAAATATTGTAATAACAAATGTAGAAGTCATATTTTAATTCTATAGAAATTCTCACCTCATTGTTTCGATAAAATATACAAGTTCGTATAGTTAAATAAATTTCGTATATGGCACTATGTATTGATATCAGAAATTTCACGCATCTTAACGCATTATATAATTTATTTATGGATGTATGCTATTAAAAATATCTGTTATGTGTTGTGATCTTACATATTACTCCATTTTTAGTCTATTATTAAACATAAGATGCAAAAAAAAAAAAAAAATTATATAAAATGAAATTCCGATTTGTAAGTTTCGATAGATTAGTTTCAATATCTGATATGCAACTTTAAACACAGATATATCAAAATTTTCAGTGAATGAGGAGTTATACTTCTACATTTAGATTATTTTTTTAAAATCTATTATGCAATAATTCCACAAAACTTTTGAAAACTGGTATTAGAGTTAGTGAATACTTCAATTAAGATAAAAATGAATTACAGTACTACAGCCATTCAAATCTGAAATAATTCCAGAAATTGAATAAAAAATTTTTGATTATATCGTAATAAAATGGAATTTGATAATGAATTATTCACGTTCCTGATACTTGTGCAATTATTCGAAATAGCAAAGTTGGTGGATTGCTGGTGTTCTGATCAACGGTCGACTGTATAGACGTCTATGTTGAATACAAAAGGCCACCTAGAAAGATTTACATTTCTGAATCATTTTTACTTATATTATTGCCTTACACTACAAAAAGGTTTATTATATTTATTGGCGGAATGTCACAATCTTAGTATAACATATACTATTTTATTTAAGTTTTAGTATCAGATTTCTTGTATTTTTTCATCACGTTATGTACATGGATTCAGCACATTCTTGTGCAAGCCGTTATAAATTACAACTTAAGGTTAGTCTAATTCCAGTTGAATTTCTACAAAATCCACAGTTGTCAATTATTGACTGTAAGCTTCAGTCCAATAAGGCGTATAAAACATAACACCACCATAATAATTACCTTCTTTCAGATAATCTAAATTGATTAATAGATTATGGCAAACAAACATATATCTCTTGTATAACAGAGACTTGGAACTATATTGTAAAATTTTTAAATTCCACCATATAATATTTATTTTATATTGATGTTAGAAAGTCTGGTAAGAATAAAAACGATCAAGGTAAAAAAAAATAAATTGGTTTTATAAATTGTATATAATGAGATTATCATATAACTTTGGCAATGACGGCTTAAATAGTTTTTTCATGAATCTGGAATATTTCATATTCTTCTACTGAAAAGTACGAACGTGAATAATAATCATAAGTAGATTTCTCTCTAATTCGTTTGTCATAATATGAAGTGTTATCGTAGCAGTAACATCTATCATTTTGATTGGATTTATACATAAACAGACCACCATGAAACCTGGCCCACTATTTTCAAAACTATAAATCGCATCATGTGTACTTTTTACACGACTTAAGATAGAAGTTTGGACTGCGCCATTTTTCAATGAAAAAGTAAAGCTCTCTTCGCAACTTTTATAACTATTAAGCATTTTATCCCATCCAACAGGATTATATCCACCAAGAATTTCATCAGTGTCTTTAACTTTTATAACAATCACCAAATTTTTTTGCTTATCGCATAAATTCCAAAATGAATCACGAGTAAATCCATCTCTACTTCCACGAAGAAGTAATTTAAATCCATATATTATTATCCACAGAATACTTATAGCTTTTTTATCAATCCATGAAGCAATCTCTGCTGCATGTTCTCATTAATAACATTCGAAAATGGTTCCGTTGATCTGTGTGGTAGCTTTTGTGTTAAAATCACACGGGGAGGAAGAACTACTGAAGATATTGGTCGATCTGGTGTCATGTGTCTTTTAACTAAGTCTTTCCAAAGATTTTTTTCAAGGATTTTTTTATATGGTTGAATATGGTCGTAAATATCGCCACCAGACATTTGAAAATAGGGAATAAGAGGTTAACAATTTTTTAAAGTAGATTTCAATGCTAAAAAATTTTCATTAGACCAATCTTCAGGATTGGATGATAAACCAGGATTCTGTGCAATACCCCATTTGATAATATAATTCCAAATTTTAACTTCCTCCATTTGTAAATCATCTCGTTCAATCGATGAAACTAATGCATTTTCTTGAAAAGATGTAAACTCTTCGGAATCGAATACTTTATTTGGATTCTTTATCAAAATATCATTACACCATTCTTGTAACTTTAAAAGGTTTTATTTTGGAAACTTTCTTGATAAATACGATTAAAATGTAAACGAAGCCAATGAGCGTTTGATTCAATTAAAAATGTTTCAAGATATTTATCCAACTCTTCAAGGATAAGTTCACATGCAACAATCATTAACTCAAAAATGAATGATGCGTCAAGGTTTTCCAATAAAACTATTCCTCCATAAATATATCTTTATTTTTATTGACGTTAAGAAATAATGTTAATAATTTTTTATATAATTAATGATCCTAAATAACAAGTAACTTACTTGATAATGATTTCAAATTGTTGAATAGAAATATTTTTCAAATTTATTGTTTTAATATTATTCTTATCTTTATCAGCTATTTTCAATTCATTATGAAAATATAAAGACCGACATTTTAAAATAGTTGAATGTGCTTGAAATACTTTATCATTTGGTGCTTCGCCAATTTTAATAATTACATTGAAGTCATCTTTGTCTTCAAGAAGTTCAAGATAATTATTCGAAAGTTTTTCAAAAAATTTCGCCGTCATTTTGATTTCAAGTTTATCTATGAAATGCGCGCATACAACGTTACAACGTACGTACAGTACGTACGTGCTTTAAATAGTAGTAAACCTATCCAAATTTATAATAAGTAGTTGCACAAAATTGTTACGCCAAACCAGTGCCTAGCGGAAGGCACATGAAAAAAAATTTTCCGCACCTTAAAGATTAAAATATGCGCACCAGTGTACATATGTCTTAAAATTATGGATGAACGCGCATTACAACTTTGATGCGCTATTATTTAATGCATAACTAACCATTAATAACTGATAATATCTGATATATGCTAAATATATTTATTTTGCAGTTATAACGAAAATTATTTATTAAAGTGATTAAATTTACTCGACTAAGTCGACTAAAATTGAAATTTTATTAATCAATAAATTGAAAACTGTCCAAATGTTCCAAGATAAATTATAAGCAAATATAAATTACCAGAATGATTGATTAAATTTTTTGAGAAGTATCTGAAATATTCCAAAATTATGTTCGTGAGCTTCTAATGGATTAAGGACTACATATTTTTAATAGACTTAATTATAGACATATAAACTAATATCGCCTAACTTTAAACTTAGTCGACCGATTAGTTGACTTAAAAATCATAGTCGGTTCTTGTTACTACTTGTTTGGAGCTACTTTTTAAACCGTATATAATTTGCGTAAAAATACACAGATTTAAACAGTGCGCTGTAGCGTACCAGGATCTATATACAATGATGCTGAAATTTAGAACTGTGCCAAACTAGGAAGGGTAATAACAACAGCACTAATGCCGTAATGTATAATGCTCTGGTAGAAATATTAAGCATACATTATTGGGCAAAAATTTTTGAGTAATGGTAAATTTGTTCAACCGGGCAAATGAACACGTGCCGCGAAACGGCACGTGTCAGCCAATTATTTGCCCGGTGAGCCAATTAGCCGTTATTCAAAATTTGCCTAATAATCCGACAATTATGATCATGATTGGTAGGGAGTTGTCGGCTGAATTTTAATTCAAGTAAACGTGATTATTTCGTAACACGTGAAAAAAATAACGGAAAGAAATACATTCATGATCATATGAGTTTGTCGGATAACGTTATATTATTCTGATGTAAAAAATTGGACTGATCTAAGGTGAATTTAGAATTATTTAATATTTTAATTCGAGAAAAAAAATATATTGTAATAACGAATGTAGAAGCCATATTTTAATTCTATAGAAATTCTCACCAAATTGTTTCGATAAAATATACAAGTTCGTATAGTTAAATAAATCTCGTATATGGCACTATGTATTGTTATCATAAAGTTTGTGAAATTTCACACATCTAATACATTATATAATTTATTTATGGGTATATTCTATTAAAAATATCTGTGATCTTACATATTACTCTATTTTTAGTCTATTATTAAACATAAGATGTAAAAAAAAAATATATAAGCTATATATTAAATTCAAATTGTATGAAATTCCGATTTGTAAGTTTTGATAGATTAGTTTCAATATGTAACTTTAAACACATGATATATCAAAATTTTCAGTGAATGAGGAGTTATACTTCTACATTTAGATTATTTTTTTAAAATCTATGATGCAATAATTCCACAAAACTTTTGAAAACTGGTATTAGAGTTAGTGAATACTTCAATTAAGTTAAAAATGGAATTACAGTGCTTCAGCCATTCAAATCTGAAATTACTTGATAATAATTTCAAATTGTGAATAGAAATATTTTTCAAATTAATCGGTTTAATATTATTTTTATCATTATCAGCTATTTTCAATTAATTATGAAAATATAAAGATCGATGGTTTAAAATAGCTGAATGTGCTTGAAATACTTTAGCGTTAGGTGCTTCACCAATTTTAATAATTACATTGAAGTCTTCATTATCTTCAAGAAGTTCAAGATAATTACTCGAAAGTTTTTCGAAAAATTTCGCCGTCATTTTAATTTCAAGTTTGTCTATTAAATGCGTGCATACAACGTTACAACGTACGTACGTACAGTACGTATATGCTTTAAAAAGTAGTAAACCTATACAAATTTATAATAAGAATTGCACAAAATTACCTTAAAAGATTAAAATATGCACGCAAGCGTACATATGAATGAAATGACGCGCATTAAAATTTTAAATTAATGGTTTAAACTTTGATGCGCTATTATTTAATCATAATTAATTATTAATAACTGATAATATCTGATATATGCTAAATATATTTATCTTGCAGTTATAACGAAATTAATTATTATAGTAATTAAATATTAGTCGACAAAGTCGACTAAAATTGAAATTTTATTAATCGATAAATTGAAAACCGTCCAAATGTTAAATATTCTAAAATTATGTTCATGAGCTTCTAAGACTACATATTTTTTAATAGACTTATAGACATATAAACTAATATCGGCTAACTTTAAACTTAGTCGACCGATTAGTTGACTTAACAATCATAGTCGGTTCTTGTTATTAC
Source organism: Gigaspora rosea (assembly GCA_003550325.1). Classification (NCBI taxonomy): domain Eukaryota; kingdom Fungi; phylum Glomeromycota; class Glomeromycetes; order Diversisporales; family Gigasporaceae; genus Gigaspora; species Gigaspora rosea. Next base: position 107,707 of record QKWP01001289.1, on the reverse strand, counting down.
TTGTTTGGAGCTACTTTTTAAAACGTATATAATTTGTGTAAAAATACACAAATTAAAAAATGCGCTGTGCCAGGATCTACTGTATATACAATGTGGCACAATTTTGATGCTGAAATTTAGAACTGTGCCAACTAGGAAGGGATGAATCTAATAACAACAGCTAATGCCGTAATGTATAATGGTCTGATTTAGAAATATTAAGTATGCATTATTGGGCAAATTTTTGAATAACGGTAAATTTATTCAACCGGGCAAATGAACACGTGCTGCTTCGCGGCACGTATCAACCAATCATTTGCCCGGTTGAGCCAATTTGCCGTTATTCAAGAATTTGCCCAATAATGGCGTTATCCGACAATTATGATCATGATTGGTAGAAAGTGGTCGCTGAATTTTAATTCAAGTAAACGTGATTATTTCGTAACACATGAAAAAAAATAACGGAAAGAAATACATTCATAAGAGTAACTTTAAACACATGATATATCAAAATTTTCAGTTATACTTCTACATTTAGATTATTTTTTTAAAATCTATTATGCAATAATTCCACAAAACTTTTGAAAACTGATATTAGAGTTAGTGAATACTTCAATTAAGATAAAAATGGAATTACAGTACTACAGCCATTCAAATCTGAAATAATTCCAGAAATTGAATAACAAATTTTTGATTATATCGTAATAAAATGGAATTTGATGATGAAATATTCACGTTCTTGATACTTGTGCAATTATTCGAAATAGCAAAGTTGGTGGATTACTGATGTTCTGATCAACGGTCGACTGTATAGACGTCTATGTTGAATACAAAAGGTCGCTTAGAAAGATTGACATTTCTGAATCATTTTTACTGGTATATTATTGCCTTACACTACAAAAAGGTTTATTATATTTATTGGTGGAATGTCACAATCTTATTATAACATATACTATTTTATTTAAGTTTCAGTATCAGATTTCTTGTATTTTTCATCACGTTATGTACATGGATTCAGCACATTCTTGTGCAAGCCGTTATAAATTACAACTTAATATTTAGTCTAATTCCAGTTGCATTTCTACAAAATCCACAGTTGTCAATTGCTGACTGTAAGCTTCAGCCCAATAAGGCGTATAAAACATAACACCACCATAATAATTACCTTCTTTCAGATAATCTAAATTGATTAATAGATTATGGCAAACAAACATATATCTCTTGTATAACAGAGACTTGGAACTATATTGTAAAATTTTTAAATTCCACCATATAATATTTATTTTATATTGATGTTAGAAAGTCTGGTAAGAATAAAAACGATCAAGGTAAAAAAAAATAAATTGGTTTTATAAATTGTATATAATGAGATTATCATATAACTTTGGCAATGACGGCTTAAATAGTTTTTTCATGAATCTGGAATATTTCATATTCTTCTACTGGAAAGAATGAACGTGAATAAAAATCATAAGTAGATTTCTCTCTAATTCGTTTGTCACAATATGAAGTGTTATCGTAGCAGTAACATCTATCATTTTGATTGGATTTATACATAAACAGACCACCATGAAACCTGGCCCACTATTTTCAAAACTATAAATCGCATCATGTGTACTTTTTACACGACTTAAGATAGAAGTTTGGACTGCGCCATTTTTCAATGAAAAAGTAAAACTCTCTTTGCAACTTTTATAACCATTAAGCATTTTATCCCATCCAACAGGATTATATCCACCAAGAATTTCATCAGTGTCTTTAACTTTTATAACAATCACCAAATTTTTTTGCTTATCGCATAAATTCCAAAATGAGTCACTAGTAAATCCATTTCTACTTCCACGAAGAAGTAATTTAAATTCATATGGATTATTATCCACAGAATACGTATCAGTTTTTTTATCAATCCATGAAGCAATCTCTGCTGCATGTTCTTCGTTAATAACATTAGAAAATGGTTCCGTTGATCTATTTGGTAGTTTTTGTGTTAAAATCACACGGGGAGGAAGAACTACTGAAGATATTGGTCGATCTGGTGTCATGTGTTTTTTAATTAAGTCTTTCCAAAGATTTTTTTCAAGGATTTTTTTATATGGTTTAATATGGTCGTAAATATCACCACCAGACATTTGAAAATAGCGAATAAGAGGTAAACAATTTTTTAAAGTAGATTTCAATGCTAAAAAATTTGCATTAGACCAATCTTCAGGATTGGATGATAAACCGGGATTCTGTGCAATACCCCATTTGATAATATAATTCCAAATTTTAACTTCCTCCATTTGTAAATCGTCTCGTTCAATCAATGAAACCAATGCATTTTCTTGAAGAGATGTAAATTCTTCGGAATCGAATACTTTATTTGGATTCTTTATCAAAATATCATTACACCATTCTTGTAACTTTAAAAGGTGTTTATTTTGGAAACTTTCTTCATAAATACGATTAAAATGTAAACGAAGCCAATGAGCGTTTGATTCAATTAAAAAAGTTTCAAGATATTTAGCCAACTCTTCAAGAATAAGTTCACATGCAACAATCATTAACTCAAAAATAAATGACGTCTCAAGATTTTCCAATAAAGCTATTCCTCCATAAATATATCTTTATTTTATTGACGTTATGAAACAATGTTAATAATTTTATATATAATAAATGATCCTTAATAAAAGTAACTTACTTGATAATAATTTTAAATTGTTGAATAGAAATATTTTTCAAATTAATCGTTTTAATACTATTTTTATCTTTATCAGCTGTTTTCAATTCATTGTGAAAATATAATGACCGATGTTTTAAAATAGTTGAATGTGCTTGAAATTCTTTAACATTTGGTGCTTCACCAATTTTAATAATTACATTGAAGTCTTCCTTATCTTCAAGAAGTTCAAGATAATTATTTGAAAGTTTTTCAAAAAATTTTGTAGCCATTTAATCGAAAGTTTCTAAATGTTACATCCGTATGTATGTACGTAGACACAGGTATAAGTAGCCATTTAATTGAAAGTTTCTAAATGTTACATCCGTATGTATGTACGTAGACACAGGTATAAGTAGCGTACATGCGTACAGTTTTCTCGCCAATCATTTCCGTATTAACTCTAAATCAGGTCAACCTTAGTATTGGAGAAAGGTGTACCATCATGATCATGAGGCTCACTTTCATTTTTGATACACTTAAATGTACCCTTACTTTTTTGAGATACGAGGAGATATGACGATTTTAAAGATCACGTGACCGCCACGCTTAAAATCGACCAATTGGATCACAGGTAAGATTCTAAAGAAATTTATAAAGAAGCTTAAGGTCTTCTCGATCGAAACTCAATTTTCTATTATGCTAACCTTTACAGGGGTTCAAAATGTTGTGTACTAATGAATCAACACATCGATCGTTTTAATTTATATATATAAAATCTATATTTATAAACCTTATTTTTATAGTAACACAATTTGCACACTGTTTCAGCAATGTTTTTTAAAATCTATACCCGAGATCCTTATTTATTAAACCAAACAATCGAATCTTTTGTAGATCTTTGATTGAAGTTAAAGTATCTTAACCCCTGTAATACGACAACCTATAGCAATGTAATATACAGTCAGACCTCCCTAATACAACCTTTCTAAATGCATACTATTGCTTGACTTGGTCCCAACTCATATTTACTTATAGATTTTTAACTCCCTAAATGCAATACCTCTCTAAATGCAAGGGCTTTTATTGGCCCCTCACCATGCATCTAGAGAGGTCTGACTGTACTTAATGACTATTATTTTTCTAATGCAGTTGTTTACCAATGATCAACTAACTACAAGTCCATTTGACTTTTATTTATTGAGCTAAATATGCTTTTTTTTATAATCTTTTTAGTTCAAAGAAGTTTAAGGTTCTAACTCTAAACTTCATATATTATCTAACCAAAATGCAGTATAGAAGGTTCACCAGACTTGTTCATTCAATGATATTTTAATGTATAGGGGTAATACTGGAATACGGTAGATATAGTACATATTTGTTACCATTTTTGTATTTAACAGATATCAGAGTAAATGGCCAGCCTTTAAACCATATGTACGCCCATATATGCCTTGTTATAGCTGTTTTTAGATCAACTTTACAAAAGACATTGAAATTATAATTCAAACCAACATTCTGAATTTAAAGAAATTCAATAAAATTTTATTGAATTTATCAGGAAAAGAGCATTTTGTTATGTATAATAAACTGCATGGTTAAGAATGAATTATTCTGAATTGAGATTTAGTATTACTTGCTATTTATTATTTAGAACAAGTAATTTTATTTTGAAATAAAAAGTTCAAATTCGGATATTCAATTATTATTGGAACAATCTCTTAAACTTATAGATGATATATTTATAGAATCCTTTTTGAATATCGGAGCAGGAATGTGAAACTTACAATCTCAGTTACTATGTTGTAAAAGAGCAAACTTTAATTAATTTATTATACAATTTATATTGCAAAAAAATGTTGTGTTGTATAACCATGAATTTCAGGGTTTTAATCTAGGTCTAATCAGAGTATAGATGAACAGATTAGTATACTACAGGTTGATTTTTAAAATCTGAACTATACAGATAATACACTATGAAGTAGAGAATATTGATTCACATTAAATGTATATTAAAATTTATTTGTTAAAAGTCCTTTTTGGGTTGGGAGCTGTTCAGCTAATAAACATGAACTTTCTTATATCTTCTTTCTTTCCTTTATATTTCTCTTCCTCTTTTGGATATAGGTTTAATAATTGGAATGGTAGTCTGTAACTTAAAATTTTTAAAATTACTCCAAAGCTATATATGTCAGATATTTGCTATGTTTATACAATACATTTTCAAAACATGAATATTAGCATTTGAAGTTTTAAATGTCTCATCTTTTGATATGCAATCAACAATTTACTAGAATATAGTTAGAGTACTAAAACAAACAAATATATAATATAGAACAAAACTTCAAGATATTATATCAGATATAGCTATAAACCTTTTTGTCATCATATGGCAATATAATAAAATAGATGAATACTTACAAAATCTCGATTAATAATATGGGCAATTTGTAATTTATTAGTATCTTCAGTCTTTGAAAATTTATCTTTAAATCTTTATATAAATCCTATTATTTGCCAATTGCAAAACCATATTATAGAATCCCAGTCTATGATAAATATTTTAAAATTATTTATTTTATATATAAATACAAAAGTACATATTTAACTATCTATTTATCACCACCAGTGATCATCACCGGTAATCAATTTGCAATTAAAATTCAGAACAGGTGTAACATGTAGATCAATTTTTGTATAACAAAAACAAAGAATTTTTTAAAAAAATGCTAAAATTGCTTCTAATCTAAAATTTTGTCTATGAAACTACTTTTTTTTATACAAAAAAAAATTCCTTGCTAAATTTTACTATATACAAAGCCCCTATCCTGATCTTTAACCTTTACCCTTACCCTAATATTAAAGAGATTTATTTTTATTTAATACAAACTGTTTGTTTTGTTTATTTTGTTTTATGCATTGTAGATCACACCAGTGATGATTACCACAGGTAATATGTAGTAATTTTTTAACTATTATTACTAATATCAAGTTACTCTATAAAATTTAATAATATTTGGATACTTGCAAACATTTTGCAAATTCTTAAGCTAACAATATATGGGGTGCGGACAATAGAAACAGCCCTTTTTTACATTTTTTTGAAAAATGTGTTTTTATTAGATTCATATAAATATTGACATGATTAACATTTTTCAATTATAAATGAAAGTCAGTTTGCATAATAAAAAATCAAGATAATGTAAAAGAAAAGTACACGAGGCTTCATAGAGCCAACACATCACGAGATTATCCGATAGTTACCTGCTATCTTTAACCAATCAAAATCATGAAATTTAATTAATCCCGGATCAGTCTAAAAATCAAAACAAATGATTAAACTCAATTATCTCAAAATAAGATATAGGTAAAAAAGTGCTGTTTCTATTGTCTGCACCCCATATAGTATTGAGTTTTTATAGCTTTATTATTATTCCTGCAATATTTTTGTAGTATAATATAATTTCTTACCTTTTAACAAATCTTTAAACTCTACAATGTATATGATTTTATCTAACTTCTACAATATATACAATTTTGTCTAATCTCTACAATGTATATAATTTCATCTAGCTTCTACAATGTATATGATTTTGTCTAAACAGTTAAGACCAAATTTAGAATTGAATAAACAAATAATTGAGTTTTTTATAATGTAAAAATTAGTTTTACCCAAACATGCATCATAAAACTCTACTGCATAGCAAAGCAACCCTTCTGAATTGTGATAGTAGTAATTTGTAATTGCAAAATTCTAATTTTGGAAACTTTATAATAATGAATATTGTCTAGAACTTTGAGTATATTTAAAATCTGCTGAAGGTACAATTCTAATGTAAATTATATATTGGATTTGCTATGAAAAAGTCATAGACATAGCTAAAGATAAAAAGAAGACACTTTATTGGTATTTGAAATCTGCTAGAAGTGGTAAGGAGTGTGCCATTTATTATATAATATTTTTTTACTTAGTAGCCACCTCTACCCATGTATAGTGTAATTATTTTATCTAATTCTGATTAATTAATATAATATATAGATATAATGACAATATAATGTTAGAAACTCCTATACAAGCAGCATAGGCACAGCAAAGGTAAACAAAAAGGTTTTTGTATAGTTATGAAATCTGCTAATAGAATATTTCTAGTGGGCAATATAATTTTAAATTTGGCAATAAGCATAGTATTGGCACTACTAGAGATAAAAAGATAATATTTGTATATTACTTGAAATCTGCTATATGCAACAATTTGAATAGACAATATAAAAATAGCATGGCATAGCTAAAAATAAAAAAAAGCATTTAAATAGTATTTGAAATCTGCTATATATTACAAAATTTTTTAACTAGATAATCATTGATATATAACGAAAAAATGATATATATTGATTAAAATATAATGATATAAATCCATAATGCAGTTGCAAAATGATAGATATCAATAATCGATTACTATCAATTAATAGATATAAATCATTATGTATCTGCAATTGATTACTATTGCATTAATTCAAATCGATATATAACGATTAATGGTTGCCAATTGTTTAAAATTTGAACTTAGGCCTTGGCTAGTGATGCCACCAAAATTGATTTTTAAAAAAGGCCTATTTTGTCTTTATTAGAGAAAATTAAAATTTTTTATAAGGAAGAGCAAATAAAATTTATATAGATATGTTCTTTATAATTTCGGTTATTTAAAAAAGTATCAAATAAATTCATCTTTCAAGTAAAATAGATCAAAAACAATTTCATATTCAAATTTTAATTTCAGGTTTTCAAACCTGAAATAATTTCGTCCTCATGTATAGCCTTGGTCACTCTGGTAGGTTTAGGCTATAGATAAGTATTTAAGTTTACTTATATATATGTCTGAGTTTTTATTCTTAGTATTAGATTTAAAAAAATGAAATTTCTTTCAGTATTGTAAAAAGTTTCTATTATATTTAATAAAGATAAAAGCAAGGTTTCATCTTTAATATTTAAATTTGAACTTAGCAATTTTGGATTTATAGTTTTTATCGTTATATTTTGTAACACTAATTATGTTAAAACTTATGATCTATGTAGTACCAGATAATCTACCTTCACTTTATTTTTGCTTTAACTCGAACTGTATTTATGATTTATTTAATAAAATAAAATGTCGAAAATGATACTGAAATCGGATGATACTTAAATTCACGTGATCTCTATATGCAACAGATTTTCTAAAATTTTTAAAAATTGTAATCTATACTACATAATTAAAACAATCGAATGCTATAACAGTATAGCCGTAGAGTTAATTCAATATATACCTATATGTTGCATATATTGCATACTTGATATCTATATATAAAAGACCTTCTAACTATATCAAAAAGATAACACTAACCAAAAGAAATATACTAGATTTAACTATCTTTATACATGCAAATTTTTTTTGTTAGTGGTGTTATAAACACTTTTTGCTTTGTGGTTAGGGTTAGGATTGCCTTTTTGGTACAATTAGAATATCTTTATATATAGATATCAAGAATGCGATTTATGCAGCATATAGGTATACCAACTGGTTATAGTTGGGGCTGTAAATTGATTCTAAAAATTAGAATCGATGATCGAATCCCTAAAATCGTTTTAGAATCGATGATCGAATCTTTTGATTTGTCATACTGAGCTTTAATCTGTTTTGTACTATTAAATGCTATAAGTTATTTATAAATAATATAAATTTAATTTTTTATTTAATGTATAAAAAAGTAATAAGAGAAAAAAGCGAATGCTAAAAAAAACTCCACTCTAAAATCAAATTATTTTTAATCTATCATCTTCATTTTAATTTATTATTTTCAATTAATGAAGTATTTTGTTGTTTTTCAAGTTATGACGTTTAGCTCTTGTTGTATTAGCCATATTGATACGAACAAAAAATAAACTCTCAATTAAATTATTTGTAACTAATATTTATATATTTAAAAATTATTATAAAAATAGAGTACATTCGATCTTTATGCTTATTATTTGTATTCAACCATTTTATAATTATTAGTTTTATACTTACGGACTATTACAATGTTTTAATAAATATTCTTTGCTTTTAGATATATAAGAAAATATAATGCTGTATTTGTTATTAAAAACAATAAGACACATAAGCCCATCATTTGTACTAAGCCATTCTATAATCTTTATTTAATACTGTCGCTAATTTTTAATATTCTCAGTTTTTAGATAAGCACATAAAAAATATAAACGGTTGTGTTTGTTACTATTTAACTTATTATTTTCACAGCCTCTATAGCTATCTGAAATCACATCGTTGTAACTTATTAAAAATTATAAGGCGTATTATGTTTTTAAACTTTAAGCCTATTGTTTTCAATAATAAACATAGCTTTATATTTTTTACACATACACTTAAAACGAAGTGAATATTTATCAAAAAATTTATGCATTTAAATATTTAATATAAAACGATTATATATTTAGAATCGATTCTAAATCTTAGAATCGATTTCAGAATATTTAATCGTTTGTAAAAACGATTAAAACGATTATACAGAATGAGAATCGATTCTAATTCGATTAACGATTAAAACGATTATTATAGAATCGATTTACAGCCCTAGTTATAGTATTCAAATTGTTTTAGTTACATATGTAGATTGATTGTTTACACGATTTTTCAGAAATTGTAAAAACTCTGATAATAAATAGATCACGTAGATTTCAGTATTATCGGATTTTAGTATCATTCTTGATATAAAATATACACATTTATACAATTTATTACTTCAATCTTTTAAGTTTTTAAATTTAATTTACTTTTGTTTGACTTTTTTTTGATCTTTTATAATTTTATTAAAACAGCAATCTTGGGCTGGACTAGTATATAACAAATGTACTAGTTCTATTTTTTTCACTATTTTTTTTTGTTTTTTATTTCACTAATACTTTCTTTATTGGTTAGTACTTTGCCAAAAAATGTGAAATATTGCTAAGAACAAAGCTTGGGTTGGACAGTATATAACAAACATGCTAGTCTTTTTTTTTCTTGATTTTTTTTCTTGTCACTAACACAATCTTTTTATTGCAGTTTGTACTTTACTAGAAAGTGTAAATTGGTGCCAGAGAATGAAGATCTTGATCAAGGCTAGTATAATGAACATATTAGTTCTATTTTTTCACTATTTATTTTTTTGTTTCTTATTTTACTAAGCTTTCCTTATAGATTAGTACTTTGCTAGAAAATGTAGAATGTTGTTGAGAACAAATTTTGTGCTGGACTAGTATATAAAGAACATACTTGTTTTTTTTTGTTACTAACACTCTCTTTTCATTGCAGTTTGTACTTTGCTAGAAAGCATGAATTGGATCAAGGCTGGTATATAATGAATGTACTAGGGTTCTGCAATTTGATTTGATTTTCAAATATTTGAATCAAATATTTGATCAAATTCAAATTCAAATTTGACTATATTTGATTTGATCAAATTCAAATATGGACAAATTTGATTTGATTTGACAAATATTTGATTTGATTTGAAAATTACTATTAAAAATTCAAATTCAAATCAAATTCAAATTCAAATACTTGAATCAAATCAAATTTAAATCAGGGTCAATTTGATTTGATCAAATTCAAATTGATTCAATATTTGATTTGATTTGAATTTGAGAAACTCTAGAAAGTACAAGTTTTATTTTTTTTACAATATTTTTTTTGTTTCTTATTTTACTAATGCTTTTCTTATAGGTTAGTACTTTGCCAAAAGACATGGAATATTGCTGAGAACAAAGATCTTGAGCTGGACCAGTATATAATGAACATACTAGTTTTTTTTTTCTTGTCACTAATACGCTCTTTTCATTCAGTTTGTACTTCACTAGAAAGTATGAATTGGCACCAGACTTGTATAATGAATGTATCAGTTCTATTTTTTCACTATTTTTTTTCATTTCTTATTTTACTAATATTTTTCTTATCCCTTAAACCGTATTCCAGGCAAATTTGCCTGGAATTTTTAGAAATATTTACAATTTTTTAAATAAAATAAAATTTTATTAAGAATATAGGGTATACTTTATTTATAGAATATTTTCTTTAAAATATATTTTATAAACTTTATTATGAAAATTTTTTAAAGTTATTAATAATCTTTAAAGTAATAAAAGTTTAAAGTTTTTATTTTAAAATTTTTACTATAAAATTTTTCTTTAGATTTTCTTAAATTTTATATGTTCCCATCTATAAAAAAAATTTTTACTTCTAATACAAGTCTTAATTTTTACAAGTAAATCACAAATGTTGCAATAATAAAAGTTGTAATCCTTTTTATAAACTACAATATATATTAAAAACAAGAGGCTAGAGATAATATTTATAGAGTTCGCCAAGAATTAGTAAATAATTTTTTTGGCTAAAATTTTTTTCAAAATTTGTCTATTCTTAGCTTATAAACAACTTAAACTTTTTTTCTTATAATATAAAATTAAATACTACTATAATATAATCTTTATTTTTAAATATTATCAAAAAAAAATTTAATTAAATATTTTAAATTTTAAAAAAGTAGATCATAAGTATATTTATAGCAATTTTCCAGGCAAATTTGCCTGGAATTGCTTACAGTTTAAGGGATAGGTTAGTACTTTGCTAAAAAACGTGGAATATTGCCAAAAACAAAGATCTTGGGCTGGACTAGTAAATAATGAACATACTAGTTTTTTTTTGTTTTACTCTTGTCACTAATATACTCTTTCATTGCAGTTTGTACTTCACTAGGAAGTATGAATTGGTACCAAAAAACGAAAATCTTGATTAATGCTAGATAACAAATGTACTACAGTAGATCTATTTTTTTTACTATTTTTTTTGTTTCTTACTTTACTAGTACATTCTTTCTTTTGTAGTTTGTACTTTGTTAGAAAGCTTAATTGGTACCAGGAACTGAGTATTTGTAACTAATAGTCAGATTTGTTATGAGGGGCATAGGACATAAATTTTATAAATATGTAAAATGTTTTAGCAAAAGATTTGTAAATAAAAAAATTTAATAAATAAATAGTTTGAATTATATTTTTAATTGGTTACAATATATATAATGATAATATTGATAATAATACTATTTAAATTAATAAAAATCAATTACTATTTAAATTAATAAAAATCAATTACTATCTTAATTGATAAAAATCAATTACTATCTAAATTGATAAAAATTAATTACTATCTAAATCGATAAAAATCCATTACTGTCTAAATTAATAAAAATCAATAGTGGGGATTGTAATTGATATATATTTTAGCTGTTATACATAGATACTATTCAGCCTGCAAATTTTGGTAATGCAGGTAGCAATTCAGAAAACTACTACAAAAATAGTATAAACATAGCCAAGGCAGAAAAAAGCATTTGAGTAGTATTTGAAATCTGCTAAAGGTAGCAATTTTAATAGAAATTAAATGTTGGATTCTGCTATGAAAATAGTATAGATACAGCAGGACCCCGAAATATACATAGATAGGTCAGGTATGAGTTTGCTTATTTTTGAGGTTTTTTATGCAGATCTTTTCTATTTATAGGAATGGCTAAAGCCAGGTGCATTTATATGGTTTTGATTATTTAATTAAAATTAGGATAAAAGTTAGTTAGAGGTTAGGATTAGGACTTGACTTATAAGTAAAATTGTCTTCCTGACATTTTTTATTAATGCTCCTATACAGGTTTAGATACTCGTTTTTTGTATTTTTGGTCTTGTCACTAAAGATCAAATTTTACGATTTGATTGACGTGAATGCACCTGGCTTTAGACGACCCCTATTTATAGTAATATTTTTGCTTATTTTTGAAGTTTTTTCTGCAAATCTTTCCTTTTTTAGTAATCCTATAATTAACCTAACCTATTTATGTATATTTCAGAGCCTGATAAAAAAAAAGCCTTTAAATGGCGTTTGAAATCTGCAGAAAGTAATTCAAATGGACAATTAAAATTTGAAGACTGTTACAAAAATAGTATAAATACAGAAAAGGCATTTGTCTAGTATTTGAAATTTGCTAAAGATGGCAATTCTAATAAATAATCCAAATTGAATTCTGCTATGAAGATGGCATAGACACAGCCAAGATAAAAGAAGACTTTTGAGTAGTATTTCAAATCTGCTAAAGTTGGCAATTCAAACAGAAAGTTAAACTATAGCAACTGTTACCAAAATGATTAGACATAGCCAAGGCAGAGGAAAAGCCTTTAAATAGTATTTGAAATCTGTTAAAAGTGGCAGTTCTAAAGGACAACTAAATGTTGAATTCTGCTATGAATATATATAGGCTAAGCTAAAACTAAAAAGAAAGCTTTTGGGTGGTATTTGAAAGATGACAATTTGAATAGACAATTAAATCTTGGGATCTGTTACAAAAATATCATAGGCATAGCCAAGGCAGAAAAAAATGTATTTAAATAGTATTTGAAAATTTCCAAAGATAGCAATTTTAACAGACAATTAAATTTGGATGCTGCTTTATAGGTACAAATAAGGCTAAAGGAGTAATATTTGTTTGAAACCTGCTAAAAGTGATAATTAGATAATTATATGTTGGATCCTGCTATAAAAATAGCATAGATACAACCAAGGCTAAAGAAAAGGTTTGTTTGGTATTTGAAATCTGCTAAAAGTAGCAACAGTATGGCAACTCGAATAGATAATTAAATCTTAGAAAATGCTACAAAAATAGTATAGGCATAGCTAAGAAGAAAAAATAACTTAGAATAGTATTTGAAATCTGCCTAAAGTAGCAATTCTAATGGACAATTATATGATAGATTCTGTCATAAATATGGTATAGGCACAGCTAAAGCTAAAGAGTTAGCAATTTGAATGACAATTATATATTGGATTCTGCTATGAATATAGCATGTGCACAGTTAAGACAAAGAAAAGGTTTTTAAGTGAAATTTGAAATCTGTCAAAAGTGGTAAGTCAAATAGACTATCAAATCTATGAAAATTGCTACAAAAATAGTATAGGCATAGCAAAAGTCTGAAAAGAAGGCTTTTGAGCAGTATTTGAAGTCTGTTAAAGGCAACAATACTAATTGACAATTATATGTTGGAAACTGCTACACAAATAGCATAGGCCACAATTCAAATAGATAGTTATATGTTGGGTTATGTTACAAAAATGGTGTAGGTATGACTATGGATAAAAAAAAGCATTTGAATGGTATTTGAAATCTGCTAAAGGTGAAAATTCGAATAGACAATTATTCTTGGAAACTGCTGTATAAATAGCATAGATACAGTTAAAGATAAAAAAAGCATTTGATTGTTATAAGAATGGTATAGGAACTGCTAAGAATTAAATAAAAGCATCTGAATGGTATTTAAAATCTGGATTAAAAATATGCAAAGAATGTAATAGATTAAACATAAATAAAAACTGTTGTAAAAAATGTAATATGTTTAGTTTGAAAAAATTTTAAAAAATAGACAAATAAAAATAAAAGTAATTATAAATTTATTCAAAGAACTTAGCTAAAATCATAATATTATTATGATATTTTAGAGTAGATTCAATTTGATAGATTCAAAGATATTAATTATTTAGATAGAGGTGGATTTGGTAAAGTATATTCAGCAACATGGGTCAATAGATATATTATAAATTGGAACTATAAAACAAAACAATGGAATAGGAATAGTAAAATAATAGTAGCTTTTGAAAATCTAGATAATTCTTATAATTTTTACAAGGGTGTATAATTATTATTTGAATTTAAATTTTTAATTCATTCAAGTTATTCTACTAAAAACAAAAAATAGTACTTAATCTTAAGGTTAAATCTCATATAAATATAGAATATGGAAAATATAATATGGTGTTATGGATTAACTAAGGATCCAAATACTAATATTTTTATGATAATTCTGGAATATGCAAATATGCAAATAAAAAAATCTTTGTAGTTATTTAAAAAAGAACCCAATACATTATTATGGGATAGAAAAATACAAATACTAAAAAGCATAGCAACAGGTCTTAATGCTATTCATAAGGTTGGATTAGCTCATAATAACCTTCATATAGAAAATATTTTGTATGATGACTACATTGGAATGAATATTACAGATTTAGAATTAAGTTTTGTTACAAATTATACAAGTTAAAAACAAACAATATATAGAATTTTACCTTACATTGCACCAGAAGTTTATAAACAAAAACATATATACAAGCATGTAATATATATAGGTTTGGAATGATCATGAATAAATTGCTTTCCTTTTATAAAATTCTGTATTATATGGATTTGGCATCTAATATTTGTTATAGTTTATGCCCAAAAATTAAAAATGAAGTACTAGATTTATTTAAGATTATAAATACATACTGAGACACTGAACTAATAAATCGACCAAGTCAAATGCATTGCTAAAAATATTTAATTACTGGATAATAACTTAGATTTAAATGATCCAAATTCTGAATTAAATGTACAAATTAAAAAATATAAGACTGAAAATATAGCTTTTCTACAACCAAAAAGTGATAAATGCATTTTATACAAGCTAGGGGTTAGTAAAATTATGGGGGCCAACTCAAATATTATACAAGTTTAATTGTAATACAAAAATTGTTATTTTATATGAAAATCAAATAAATTCATATTTATTGTGTTCGACTAGTCAAAGTTTTAATTATTAATTTTTAAATACAAGCTAACAATTTTTCTCTTTGAAGATTGTGCTTAATCGGACACAAAAAAATGTGTGTTTGATGATTTGGACAGGACAATCTGGAGAGAAACTAGAAACTGGACAAGATGATAAGTATCTATTTTTTCTCTTTCTTATATATTCTTTTTTTTTGAAAATAAGAACTAACATNCTATTGGAATATCTTTTTTTTTTTGAAACTCAAATAGACAAAGGTAAGTAATTAATCATAAAGAAATTTTATAGCAGTTTTTTTATCATTAAAAAAACTGAATCCATATCTAGAAGCTAAAGTGGGCTGAACAATAAGTACCGATTTTTCTTCATTTTATGTCACTTTTCCATTTTTTCAAAATAAAAACTGATCTATATTTTTCTTTTTTGCAAGTCTTCTTTCATTATTGGAATAGCCGGAACGTAAAATAGGTGCTTGAAGGTTCAGATCTGGGTGATTGGTGTAAGAAACTGTGAAACTGGTATAAATGGCAAATGCCAGTTCTATTTGTGTCTTGCGTTTGAGTTTCTTTCTTTTTTTTTAAATACAAGCTAACAATTTTTCTCTTTGAAGATTGTGCTTAATCGGACACAAAAAAATGTGTGTTTGATGATTTGGACCAGGCAATCTGGAGAGAAACTAGAAACTGGACAAGATGATAAGTATCTATTTTTTCTCTTTCTTATATATTCTTTTTTTTTGAAAATAAGAACTAACATTACTTTTTCTTTTGTAGTCCTTGCTTTGTTGGTACAGTTAGGATGTTAAATGAGCACCTGAAGATTTAGATCCAAATAATCTGCCACGATCTTCGTAGGTATTTGTTTTGCTGAAATACAGGCTTAATAACAGCACTTTTTTGTGATAATGTTGTTAATATATTTCTTTTGAAGGGTAGAATATTCATGGGATAGTGTTTCTAAAACTGGATATTAAGTTTCGATTCTTTGTTTAATACTATTTCAATTTTCTTGTACTAATATTTCTTCTCTTTAGATCTTTTCAATGTAGGTGACGATAAAAATTCTTGAAACAACAAAAAGGGTTTTGGAACAGCATAGCAGTGGTTTTTCTAAAATGATATAATAATTTTCTTTTACTAGTATGAATTTTGGATTTCACAAGTATGTAAATGTAATCATAAGGGAACTAAGAATGTTAGCTTATGAAAATTATAGTATAAATCTGTATGAGACCTTCCTTATGTTTAATATATAGTAGTGCCCAGCAACATGCTGATTTTTTATAAATTACTGAATTAGTTTTTTATATATTTGTATTTTTTTATATTTGTATTTTTTTTTATTAAAATAAAGATTCACATAATATACAATATAAAGCTCTTAACTAACATTGACTAATAATAAACAGCTAAAATTACAATACCATAAGATTATAATGGCTACATTATAATCTTATCATGACACATTGTTCCCTTCAAATGCTCATTTTGCAAAGCTATAAAAAAATAAGAATTGGAACTGTTTAACTGCATAAAAATTGTTCTATAGCTTCAGGCTGAGTCACTAAAGTTATCTGAATATTGGCTGAACTAAACATTAACACAATTAGATGGTCAAACAATTAGAAAAACTTGAACAGTTCCAATCTCTACAAATAAATAAAAGGTTTATTTCCCATTTGAAGTTGATATAAAACTTATAACTAATTCCAGTTTTACAGTTTTTCAGATTCGAATTCAAATACCCACATTCTAACCAAATATAGAATGAAGAAGAGAAGTAATCAAACCCAGACAACAGAACAAAAGCTGGTACTTATCTTCTAGCTTTATAGTGTTTCGTTCTGACTATCTTTTTAGGCGCCCATTTCACATTCCAACCATTTTACAAAGCAAAGACCTATGAAAAAAAATGTTAGTTCTATTTAGATGATAAACCCAAATGTCAATTTACAACAGACATACGAGTGCGTAGAATAAGTATAGTTCACTAAAGATATATATAAATTAATATAACTAAAAGTTAATGTTTGATGATTTTAACCAGAATAATATTTAGTTTTCACAAACACCAATATGTGTCTAATTCTTATATAAATCTACCAGGCGACAGAAATGGAATGTTGCAATAACCTGTCTTGAATAGCAATCAATCAATATAGCCGAAGTTTCTTTGATATAGTGTCGTGGGCATTTTTAATATACATTTATACATTGTTACACAAAATAAATACGAATCATTTTATTGTTTTACTAACCCCCTAGATACAAGTAGATTATTCAATTCTTCAAATTTACCAAAATTTAATAATTCATCACAACTTCCTACTTTTCTAATATCTACTTTTCAAGTTCCAGAATAAATTTACTGAAAGTTGTATTATGCCTTACAATATTTTAGACAGGGACTTTTTTTTGTTAAAAGTCAATCTCTATTTAATTAAAATTTCGGTATTCAAACATTAAAAAGTTCAGTCTTCTGACCAATTTAAATCAGGATCAGTTGAACAACTGAAATTATTATTTTTACACGACCTAAAAAAAAATATCAGATGCATAAGTCTAACGAAATTAGTGGACAAACCATAATAAATCTGCCGAAATCGTATTAAAGTTCTGATTAACTAATTTTCCTACCAGTTCCTATTGGACGAATGGAAACACCGCTTTTGATTGGACGAAATTAGCTTAGAAATTTGATTCGATCAAATAACGAAAGCACCAGAAAAAGTATAAGATCTAATAAAACGTATCTTTACTAAAATTTTGCAAGGAATTGTTTTTGCTAGAATACGAAAGGGGTTTTGTAAACAAAATTTTAAGTTGTTGCCTATTTTTGAAAATTTTGATTTTTTTCAAAATTTTATTACCTACATATGCTATAGGAATTGTAAAAATGATAAAACATTGAATTTTTATTGATATTGATTAGGAGATGGACTATATGATAAAGAATTATAATAAGATAAAATATATAGTTCTTAGTTTATTATTAATAAATTAAGATTAGATTAGGATGTTCCAAACAGCTCTTTTTTTAGTGATCGAGATATCGCTCATCAGTTCAGTGCAACTAAAATTGAAGTAGTTTTGATCCTTATGCGAAATTTATTTTTAATCAACCGAAGCAAGTTTTTTCAACTTAAATTATATTGAACTCGCTTGATCAAATAAATATTTTCCACTAATTAGAAATTGAGCGCCAGACTATTAATTTACAGTAGGTGCTTGAGAACATTCTATATTTCAATAAAGTATATATCATATAATGAAAATATTCTAATTTGGAATATTTCAAATTCCTCTATAGAAAAGGATGAACACGAAGAAACATAAGTAGATTCATCTCTAGTTGGTTTTTCATAATAAACAGTGCCTTTATATAAATAAAATCTATCATCTTGATAAGAATAATACGTAACCAAACCACCGGTAAAACTTAGTCCAGAATTATCAAAATAATGAATCACAGATTCTGTAATTTTTAATATAGAAGTTTGAACAATGCCATTTTTTAACGAGAAAATAAAGCTCCCTTTATAACTTTTATAACCATTAAATGCTTTCTCCCATCCAATAGGATAGTCTACCAAGAATTTCATTGGTGTCTTTAACTTTTATAACAATGACCAAATTTTTTTGCTTATCGCACAAATTCCAAAATGTATCACGAGTAAATCTATCTCTGATACCACGAAGAAGTAATTTAAATTCATACAATTCAGGTTTGTTACCAATCCATGAAGTCATCTCATATTTTGTTCTTGATTAATAATAACATTTGAAAATGGTTCAGTTAGCATAAATGGCATTGTTCTTGTCGAATACTTTGGAGGTTTAGATTTATGTGGCATTTCTGGTGTTAAAATCACACATGGCGGAAAAATTACTGAAGACATTGGTCGATATGGTGTCATATATCTTTTAACTAAATCCTTCCAAAGATCTTTTCAAGAATTTGTTGATAGGTTTGAATATGATCATCACCAGACATTTGAAAATAACGGATAAGAGGTAAACAATTTTTTAAAGTAGATTTTAAAGCTAAAATATTTTCATTAGACCAATCTTCAGGATTGGATGATAGAACGGGATTTTGTGCAATACCCAATCTTCAGGATTGGATGATAGAACGGGATTTTGTGCAATAGCCAATCTTCAGGATTGGATGATAGATCGGGATTTTGTGCAACACCCCATTTGACAATGTAATTCCAAATCTTAACTTCTTCCATTTGTAAATCACCATTTTCTTAGAGATGCAAATTCTTTAGATTCAAAAATCTTATTTGGATATTTAACTAAAATATCATTACACCATTCTTGTGGCTTAAAAGTTTGTCATTTTGGAAATTTTCTTATGAATGCGAACAAAATGTAAACGAAGCCAATGTGCATTTGATTCAATTAAGAAGGATTCAAGATATTTAGCCAACTCTTCAAGAATAAGTTCACATGCGACAAGCATTAACTCAAAAATAAATGATGCCTCAAGATTTTCCAATAAAGCTATCCTCCATAAATATATCTTTATTAATAATTTAGTGATTTCACATAAATTATATGGATTTATTTAATAATAAATAACGTCTTGATAATAATCTCAAATTGTTGAATAGAAATATTTTCCAAATTAATTCTTTTAACATTATTTTTATCATTTTCAATTCATTATGAAGATATAAAGACCGATGTTTTAAAATAGTCGAATGTGCTAGAAATAATTCGGCGTTTGGTGCTTCATCAATTTTAATAATTACATTGAAGTCTTCTTTATCTTTAAGAAGTTCAAAATAATTATTTGAAAGTTTTTTCAAAAAATTTTGCAGCCATTTAATTGAAACTTTCTAAATGCTACGTCTGTATGTACGTAGATACGGTTAGCTATAAGTACATTAGTACGTACGTACAATACATGCATACAGTTTTCTCTATAGCTTAAAGAATTTCATGAACAATGAAAAAAACAATCCTAAGTATATTCCAAGCTTATATAAATTATAAGAAAATCTATAGAAATTTTAGCAAAGAAAATTTAATTAAAAATATAATGATAGTAGTTTTATTGATAAAATTTTTATTATATAAAGATTTATTTTTTAAATAATTTGGTGAGTATTGTGGCTTTTTAAAAACTAAAATATTCTCTAGAGTAAAATAATTTTGCTAATTGAATATTTCAGTTTAGCTTTCGACTAGTGTTTCACATGGATTGAATCAGACAAATATTTTTAAAGAACTGAATCAGATCCAAGTACTTATAGATTCAGATTGGTATTTAAATATACAGATCTGGATCTAATCAACTTTTTACATATAACATATTGGGTCTTTATATGGATCTGAATTTGACATACCAAACCCAAATCTTTGATTTTTGGAACTTGACAATTATGGATCTAGACAGAACCAGTCTGCAGTAACACTACTTTTGACACTAGTAGTATCTATAAAATTATCAAAATTATCATAAGTCACTTTAGTGAAGGTTAATTAAAATTACAATACAATCAAATTATTTCTCAATATAGTTGATATTTAAAAATTTTAATGAACCCAATTTTTCACTGTAATGAGAGTAACTTGTATTAATTTTGTATCATCTAGCAATAACCTAAAATAAAGCAATATGTAATAAATAATTAGTCATTTTATTAAGTTTGTTTGTTAAACATGAACTACAAAGAGAACTGTGACTAGTTCATATTTTTTTAACAAATGTGACAAAGTTAAAATTACTTTATAATTGTGATATGAATAAATTTCTTGTAGAAAGTGAATAATCTGCTAAATACAAAACCTTAAGCATTTATTTAAAAAAATAATAAAAAATTAGGTTTTTGCAAATATATAATAAGTATCACAATCTAAAATTCAATTATTATCTTTTTTTTTTAAATTTTATCATTTATAAAATTTTTATTTTGGATTTATTACTGGTAAAACTAGGTTTGTCATTGATTCCAGAAGAAATATACAAAATCATACAACATGCTAACTATTCTAGAAATCATATAATAAATTTTACTTTAAATGAAATTTTATTAATTATATTAATTCCTCAAATTAATTTCTTGAATTAATTCCTCAAATTAATAATAATATTCAATATTCAGTAAAAACAACAACACAACTCACACCCGTGAATTTTCAGTAGAATGAAGACTAATTAAAATTTTGTTATATAGTGAATTCATTAAAAAACTCTTGATACAGTATATTAAATTATTTTAATACTAAAATCCGATCACTTCATTAGGGTTTGTTGCATTTTAAATTTTCAACATTATAAATTTTCTAACCACAATTCAGCTAGATGGTTATAAAGGTTTACAAAAAAATTATACCTATACAAATCTAATATACAAATTTAAAAAAAATACCATGGTTAGTAAATTCCAAGAAAAGAAACCTAACCGTAAATCAAACACATTATTTTTTTATCAGTGGTGTATTAACATCAACATAAATCAATTCAGTTTGTTGAGCTTGATTTTACATTTAACATCATTAAAAAAAAAGTTTTCATAATCTCACAAGGTTATACTTAATATACAAAGAACTTACTTATACAACTGGAGGATGTTGGTATATTATTGATATCAAGGATTAGAACAATTAAGCAAAGTTATCAGACCAACTATTTTATAGTCAACAGCAGATTAAATAACAAATAATTAGTGCAATGAGTTACGAGCTATGTGCTTCAGTGCTTTTGGCTTGTAAAAATTTGGGTGCTGTTAAGGGAAAAATACACCATGAACCTTTAAATAATTTAACTGACTCAATATCGCGGGGTTAATCGATATTTATACTAAAAATTTTATTTAAATAGAACATTCGATTGTTTGTGTATAAGAAATATCATGAATTACTGTAGCACTCTCTTTTTTTTTTAATTTCAGATTAACGAAAATTTTATACTCCTTATTTAATGTTAAAGCCAAAATATGACGTAATTATACCATCATCGCCTTCTTCAATCACATGACATAAACCTTAAAAAGTCCCAAAATTATTCTACCCCTTTACACTCCTTACTTATATTGATCATTTTTCGGTATGTATTTCTAATTATTAAAGCCAAAATATGACGTAATTGCACCATCATCGCCTTTCGATTAATTCTTCAATTACATGACAATCAACCTATTAACTTAAAAGTCCCAAAAGGTGATTTCCTAATTTCATCACGAATAATCTAGTAAACAATCTATATAAAACGCCTGTCTCGAGTAAACATTATTAAGACACCAAAGTAAATCCTAATAAGTTATAATCCAAATTTCATTAAGGCATTCTCACTAAATGACTCGAAATTCGTTTACATTTTTAACTGCGTTAATATCGTTACAATATGTTTTTGCAAAAATATAAATTCCAGCGTATAATTTTCATGTATTTATAAAATTGAGCTTTGGATAGCAATAACCTAAGTTCTTTGTATACTGTATATATCCCTAATTGCGTTGCAAACCTTTGAATAACCGCTAAATATGAATTCTATTATACGGTCATTTCAAATTTTTTGACTAAAGTCGCCACAAACTTCGAATGACCATTTAATAGAAATCACATATATAAAAATTATGTAAATTCTATTTTATTATTTAGCATCCGTTTCTAATGTTTTTATTTTGTTTCGATAAATTACATAAACAAATTTTAAGCTAACAGTTCATTGTTTAAGGAGTGTTTAATATAAAAGATCTTCACGATCGTAAAAGGACAATAATTTATCAAATTTAACTCTAGTAATTTTATTTTCCTGTACTTACAAATGTTATAAAAACCGTAAAAATGATAAAAATTGTATTTTATTGATATGGATTAGGAGTTGGTCCATATGATAGAGAATTATATTAAGATAAAATATATAGTTCTTAGTTTATTATTAATTAAGATTAGATTTGAGTGTTCAAAACAACTCTTTTATTTAGTGATCGAGATATCTTCATCAGTTCAGTGCAACTAAAATTGAATTAGTTTTGATCCTTATGCGAAATTTAATTTTTAATCAACCGAAGCAACTCTATTGAAATGTAGTTGGTTGTGGCTTCAAGTTTTTTCAACTTAAATTATATTGAACTCACTTGATCAAACTAATTATTTTCCGCTATTTAGAAATCGAGTTAATTTACAATAGGTGCTTGAGAACATTCTATATAGCAATAAACTATTTATCTATCTTAAATCTTTCTTTAATTTGGAATATTTCATATTCCTCTACAGAAAAGAATGAACACGAAGAAACATAATTAGATTCCTTTCTAATTGGTTTTTCATAGTAAACAGAGCTTTTACAGCAATAAAATCTATCATCTTGATAAGAATAATACATAACTAAACCACTGGTAAAACCTAGTCCAGAATTATCAAAACAATGAATCGCAGATTCTTTAATTTTTACACGACTTAAAATAGAAGTTTGGACAGTGCCATTTTTCAATGAGAAAATAAAGCTCTCTTTGCAACTTTTATAACCATTATATGCTTTATCCCATCCAATAGGATTGTATCCACCAAGAATTTTATCGGTATCTTTAACTTTTATAACAATAACCAAATTATTTTGCTTATCGCACAAATTCCAAAAAGTATCACGAGTAAATCCATCTCTGCTACCACGAAGAAGTAATTTAAATGTATAATCTTTAGGTTTTGTATTATTGTTATTAATCCATGAAGAAATCTCATATTTATGTTCTTGATTAATAACTTTCGAAAATGGTTCAATTGGCTTAAGTGGCACTGTTTTTGTCGAATACCATAAAAGCTCTGATCTATCTGGCATTTCTGGTGTTAAAATCACACGTGGCGGAAAAACTACCGAAGTCATTGGTCGATATGGTGTCATATATCTTTTAACTAAATCCTTCCAAAGATCTTTTTCAAGAATTTGTTGAAAAGGTTGAATATGATCGTAAACATCATCACCAGACATTTGAAAATAACGGATAAGAGGTAAACAATTTTTTAAGTAGATTTTAATGCTAAAAAATTTTCATTAGACCAATCTTCAGGATTGGATGATAGATTGGAATTTTGTGCTATACCCCATTTGATAATGTAATACCAAATTTTAGTTTCCTCCATTTGTAAATAATCTCGTTCAATCAGCGCAACCAAAGCATTTTCTTGTAATGAGATAAAATTTTCGGATTCGAAAATTTTATTTGGATTCTTTACCAAAATATCATTACACCAATTTGTAAAATTAAAAGGTTGACATTTTGAAAACTTTTTTGATAAATGCGATCAAAATGTAAACGAAGCCAATGTGCATTTGATTCAATTAAGTGTGTTTCAAGATATTTAACCAACTCTTCAAGAAAAAGTTTACATGCGACATGTATTAACTCAAAAATAAATGATGCTTCAAGATTCTCCAATAAAGCTATTCCTCCATAAATATACCTTTTATTTTATTTGATGTTGGAAAAATAATTTAGTAATTTCACATAAAATATATAGATTTTATTTAATAATAAATAACTTACTTGATAATAATTTCAAATTGTTGAATAGAAATATTTTTTAAATTAATCGTTTTAATATTATTTTTATCTTTTTCAGCTATTTTCAATTCATTATGAAAATATAAAGACCGATGTTTTAAAATAGCTGAATGTGCTTGAAATATTTTAACGTTTGGTGCTTCACCAATATTAATAATCACGTTATAATCTTCTTTATCTTCAAGTAGTTCAAGATAATTGTTTGAAAGTTTTTCAAAAAATTTTGCTGCCATTTTAATCTGAAAGTATCAAAATACGTACGTACGTACGTACATAAGTTAAGCGATGTAGTTGGATTTATACTGTTTACTCGAAATCAACAATCTTAGCTATTGGGGATAGTAACAGACCCTCAATGTTTTACAAATGATCTGATTGGGCCGAACAAAATTGTTCATGAATATCACTAGGTCAAAAAAAACCTGGCATTGCGACCACCAATTTTTTTTTCATATAGCTGTCCTGATTGGCTAAAAATTAAAATCCGCGTTTTTAACAATCCGTTCTTCGATTAACCACATTAACCACTCAATTAATCGTAATGATTTTGATCACGAGCTAATCACATTGATAGAAGTGGCTACCTTTTCACGTCATTTTTACACCATTTAAAATTTAGGTATTGACGTCAATACGACACTATCTATTTCATGCTATATTGATAGTCTAATTCTGCGATTTTAGATAGGACCTTAGCGTCACCAACCTAGAAAGTTCTTTAAACTAATTTTCTTTGCTAGATTAGGGTTAGATCATGTATTAGATTTGGCTAGTTGAAATTTTAATATTACTAAAAACTAAAGAAAACTTTTAGTGTGCAGAAGACAATTTTATATGCAAAATGTTAAGTTATGAACGATTTCCTGAATTGTTTTGGTCTTTGCGTCACATTTGTTTTCGAAATTTGATTGCTGGATGCATGTTCTGTAACAGATTAAAATGAATTTGTATAGTGAAAAATACAAATTTTTGATGCATTTTTTTTTTATGATAGTTTTAGGGATAAAAATTATAATAATCAAGTACTGTATAAGAGTTTTAAGGTACTAATTAGAAACCTTAAATTTCATTTTAATATTATCCGCGACAATAAATGCTTATAAGAAAATTTTTTCATTTTAATTCTATAAAATGATTTTCGGCGGTTTAAATAGGTAGTGTTAGAGTTTTTTTTTTTTCGTTTTAATAGTCGTAATCTTGGACAAAAATATCTCGATAACCATCTTGAATTGATGAAATTATTATATTTTATTTTTATAACTCAGAATTAAAATAAAAAATTTTTCATCGATTTTAGGTAGTATTTATTAAGATATCCTCATTCAAATTTTAGGCGATTATCAAAGACCCCATTTATGACGGTTTACAAAACAATGACGGTTTACAAAACAATAATAGTGAAACAGTTGAGATTTTAAATTCACGGGTTTTCTGGTTTATCATGAATTGGAGGTTTTCTCTAAAGAATTTCTCCACTTGGCTTTACGATCGAATTGGAGTATCGTTCGTCACCTTGACGATTATGGTGACGACCACTTAGTTTATTAATAAGATCATATTTACCTAAAGTCAAAGTTATTATTTTATTAGAGATTCTCTATATTACAAGATTATCTTTGGATATATTATCCGGTTACACGTATTATAATTCGACTTTAATTAATTCCTGCTTCATGCAAGTCAATAGGAATGTTAGTCAGTCCTCTGGAATCGAACCTAACTGATCCTTACAAGGATCTGCCAGGATTGATAAGGACTCGGTCCTTGAATCACATGAAAATATAATATATTTTATATGATAGGACTTAGAGCTTGAACTGAATTATTATAACAATACAAAATTAATTTGATTGGATGGACTTAGTCGATAGATTCATTTCAGGATCTGATACAGGATCTAAGTCCTATAAAATGTATTGTATTGTTATGTTTTCATGTGATTTAAGGACCGAGTCCAAGACCGTCTTTTCATAACCTAGGATCGGACCAGACTAGAATAACCATTTAACATTCCTACAACTGTACAAATCAACAATTGCACCCGATCGGCATCGGGCCACAAATTGAACCATATTATCGAACATATTTTTCAATCAATTACGTTTATATTTATTCGAAATCTTAAAATTGACTGAGAATTAAAATCTGGCGATTTTCATTTATACAATATCATGATCTGCAGAGATCACAAACCACACCTTATGCAAAATGCCATTAAACTTAAGCGATGATATCTCGATAATTACTGTGCCTATCTAATGTCGATGAAATTTTTTATACTATTTAGTTTACATAATACAGCCAATAGAAAATTAGTAAATACGTGCTTGATTGTTAATTATGACCAAATACGTAAAGCTATTTTTTGATGCAAAAGTTCGTCATTGTTTTTTAAAAAAAAAAAATCCAAGTTCTTCGAATGTATGCTAATTTTTACATTTATTTGTATAATGGATCATGTAATTAGTTCGCTAAATATGCAAAAATAATTTTTTCTTAATTTATGCAAACTTTGGTCAAAAATAAAATATCTTGTCCATTTTTGATATTTGGAACTATTTTCGAATTCTACAGACTATGAACTTGAAAAAAACGATCCTAAACATCGATCAAAGTTTGAAAAATACCCATTAATAGAATTCGATAATATTAGAACTTGGTGTAAAAATTATCAGAGATGTTTAGCTTATCACAGGCTTGTATAATGCATGAAATTCAAAATTTAAAAGCGCTATTAAATCAGACCGATTATAAAGTGAATCTATCCTGTCAAAATATATAACTAAATCTGTTTTTACTAGTGCTCCGAACGGGTCGGGTCGGGTCGGGTTGAATAACTTTCGGGTTAGCACTTCAACCCAACCCGAACCTGACCCGAACCCGACCCGACCCGGACCCGACCCGAAACTTTGTCAAAGGTGATATCAAATTTAGATCTTTCGCTCTCTCTACTAATTTATTTTTTATTTTTTATATTAAATTTTTAATTTTATTTTAAGTTGAATTATTTAATTTATTATTATAGCATATTAAATAAATTTAAGATTAATATATAGTAGTGCTTTTTATTATTTTATTTTAAAATTTAAGTAAATTATTAATTTATCTATATAAATATAATATAATATAATCATGTTTTTTTTATTAATTTAGAATATTAATTTATTTTTATTATATTTTTTAAAAAATAGTTATATTAAATAATACTTGT
The DNA here is from genome assembly GCA_003550325.1 of Gigaspora rosea. Lineage (NCBI taxonomy): Eukaryota > Fungi > Glomeromycota > Glomeromycetes > Diversisporales > Gigasporaceae > Gigaspora > Gigaspora rosea. Next base: position 79,704 of record QKWP01001289.1, on the reverse strand, counting down.
AATACTAATATTATAGTTACATATAAAATTAATATATATAGATTATTATTAAAACAATAAACAAAAAAATTATAAATTTCTTTAGTTTAAAGTTAGAGTCTAAGCTATTATTAGAATTAAAAATTTTTTATTTTATAATACTGATCTGTGAATCATCAGGAGAGACCGTCCCAAATTAGGAAATAGTCAGAGCGATCATTACACAATTCATTAAAGTTTTTTTATACAGTTTACAATAATCTTTTCGTGAGGTCATCGTGGCTTATTCGCATTATGAAACGTGATCAAATTAGTACAAACTTGTGACTTTCATATTATACTTTAATAAAATAGTTGGATTCAAGAGGATTCACCAGATATTTATATTATAACTTATAAATACAGAAATTGTAATATAAATATCCACGAATCCTCTTGAATCCAACTATTTTATTAAAGTATGATATGAAAGCCACAAGTTTATATACTAAGTTGATCATGTTTCATAATGCGAATAAGTCACGATGACCTCATGAAAAGAGTATTGTAAACTGTATAAAAAAACTTTAATGAATTGTGTAATGATCATCCTAACTATTTCCTAATTTGGGATGGTCTCTCCTGTTGAGCGAATCTATTTGTCATCGGCGGTGACAGTCACCAAGTTGCAATTGACCAATCACATCACGGGATCAGGTGTAACGTTTATATAATCCAAAAGTGAAGAAAACATCAAAAATTCATGATAGCATAAAACTTTACCTATAAAATTACCTTTTGTGTTCTAATTAAAAAAATTTCTTGTGAAATTTTACTATATAATATTCTCAACCCCAACCCTAACTCAAACTATTTCTGACTCTAATGACAATTAACTTCTAATCCTAACCCTAATGACAATTAACTTTAGTATTTGTTTTGATCCTGTAACACAATCTGGTTGGTTATTTGTAATCCAGTGACTGTTACTGCCACTGACAACTAGATTATTTCTATTATACTATATTTGTATAATTTATTAAATAATATAATTATAATATTAATACTAGTATAATTTAGTAAAACTATTAAAAAATTTTATTATATTTAATTTAAAATTAGACTTATTTAAATTATTATTAAATATAACTAATTTTAATATCTAGTTAATTAACTGCTCTATTATTCAAATAAATTGGTTTAATATTAGAGTTAGAGTAAGGCCTATATTAGAGTTAGAATGTGTTATTATATGTAAAACTAGATGTTAAAAATTTTTACTTAAAAGTCTAAAGCTAATTTTATAATAAATTTTAAGATATTTACAATTTTTAATATTTTCTTAAATTTTATAAATAAATTTATTATTTTGTTATACAAGATTCTGTATTTGATTAGTAAATTATATAGAGTAATTAAATTACTAAGGAGATAAATTAGCAACATTTATTATTATTATAGTATAAAATAATTTTAATTTAAATAATATAAAAATTTTATTAATAAATATATAGTATTAAAATAAAAATATTAATAAATATTTATTCATTTTCAAATTTTAAATAAAATATAAATTTATTTATATAAATAAATAAAAGATAAAATAATAATATAATATAATATAATATTTAAATAAAAATTAATAGGAAAAAAGTTTGAATTTACAAACTAAAAAAAACCTATTACTAATAATAAATATTAATATATAAATAAAATTTAAATAGATTTTTAAAAATTTAATCTACATTATTTTTTAATTTTAATTTTAACCAACTTTTTAAACACATACAAATTTTAATTGTATTTGAATTTAAACTATATCTTTTAGCAGAAATCAAATCAGCACTACTTGAAAAAATACATTCAACAGGAACACTTGTTCCTAAAATATAAAAATTTATATTAATTTTATTAAATAATTATAATAATTTTATTTTATTATAATATTTAAAATTAAAAATATACCAGGAATTGCTAAATAATCTTTAGCCATTTTTGATAAATTTGGATATTCTATTTCATGAAGCTATTTTTAAATTAAATTAAATTATTAGTTAATTATATAGTATATTAAATATATTATAATAAATATTTACCTTCCAAAATGTTAATATATCTATATCATAATTTAATGGTGGTTCATTCAAATATTTTACAAGTTCATCAAATTCACTATGTTTTCTTTTTTCAAACATATAAGCTATAAGTCCACTTGCTTTATTATTTGTTTGATTATTATTTTTATTTTCTGTTTGTCTATATTTATTTTTCCATAAATTAATAATTTGTTGTTTGTATATTTCAATAAGTTCATCATCAAATTCTTGATCTTTAAAATATTGTAACTTAAGACGTGGATCAATAACTATTAATAAAAATATAATTAAAAATTAGTTATTAATTATTTAATAAATAAATTTAAATTACATACTTGTAGAAATAATATAAACAAGTCCATTTGTTGTTGGAAAATATTTATATAATTTATTTTTGGCTTTGCTAATAGCAGAAATAATATCATTAGAATAAGAATCTTCATTAAGAAATTTTTCAATTATATTTAATAAATAATTATAAATAGGAATTGAATAGCTAAGTGTTGGATAATTAGATGCACTTATTTCAAGAGTAGCTTCCTTAAAACACTAATAAAAAATTTAAAAATAATAATATATATTATAATAGTTATAAATTAATAATATATATTATAATATTTATAAATTATTATATATATATATATTATTTTTATTCACCTCTAAAATATTTTTTATTTGTTTTAATTTATTCCATTCAGCATTTGTTAATGAAAATTTTGTAAGACTTCTATCTGTTAAAATTAATTCATCTAATGGCTAAAATATAAATTAATATTTAGTAAATAAAATAAAAAAATATATATATAAATTTACTTGTTGTAAAATTAAAGCTCTTTCCAACATATCATATGTAGAATTCCATCGTGTTTTTACATCAACAATTAATTCTAAGTTTTTAATATTTGAAATAAAACATTGTCTGCTAAAACGTTCACGTTTTTGTGGAGATTTACGAATTTTAATTATTATTTTCTTTAACTACAAATATAAAATTATATAATTAATAAATTTTAGTATTTTTTATAGTATTTTATTCTATAAAATATAAATTTTATTATTAATTTTATATTTAAAAATATAAATACTATAAATATTACAAATATTTTAAAAATAAATAATATATTTAAAATAAATTAATTATACTTTTCCAAGTGCTCCTAAAGTATTTATATCAGATATTTCATCATCACTATTCTCTTCAGAATTATCACCTTCATCATTATTATTATTATTATAAAAAGATTTTAAAATTTCCTGAACAGCTAGATTTATAATATGTGCAAGACAATATATATGTTGATTTTTAGAATCAAATTCTAAATTTTTATTATTAAAATTTTCTTCTAAATTATTAAACATTGAATTCATATTTGTAGCATTATCAGTAGTAATACCCAAAATCTAAAAATAAAATAATAATTAGTTATTAATTAATATTTTATAAATAATAAAATATAAATACTTTTGTTAAAAATAATAAAATATAAATACTTTTGTTAAAAGATTATTTTCTTTTAAAATTTTAAAAAATACTTCAGCTAAATTTTTGCCTGAGTGAGAGCCTTCAAAATAACTAAACTCAATAGTACAATGTTGAAGTTGCCAATTATTTGAAATCCAATGTGCAGTTACTCCAAGATAAGATTTTTGATTTCTAGATGTCCAGCAATCAAGAGTAAATGAAATTTTACTAGAAATTTCTTGAAATTGTTTTTGCAGATTAGCTTGTTCAGTATTAAAAATTTTAGAAATTTTGTTAGTAATAGTATCAGCTGAAGGAATTTTTGCATTATTATTGAGTCTTTTAATCATTATTTGAAAAAATTTATTTTCAACAACAGTAAAAGATTGATCATCAGAAATAATCCAATTAATTAAATCTTTAAGCCAATCTTCTTGTGTGAATAACTATTTAAATAATATTTAAATTAATTATTATTATTGATAAAAAATAAATAAATAATAAAAAATATTTACTAATTTATCTTTTTGAATAAACTTATCTAATGCTCCAATAGTTTTTTCTTTTGCAATTAATTTTTTATGATTTTTTTCAAGATGTCTTTTTAATACTGATGTTGATTTATCTTTTGAAATTTTATAAGTTTGACTAAAAATTATAATAAATAATTATAAATAATATTAAAATTTTATAAATAATATAAATATTAATATTAAAAATTAATATTTTACCTGCAATAATTGCATTTATATTTTTTAGCTTGTTGATCTATAGTAAAATGATTATGAACAATAGATTTAAGCTTTTTTTTATTATCTGTTTTAGTATTTGCATTTTCTTCATTAGGAGTATTAGGAAAATTTTCTTCTATAATGATATTTTCTTCCATAAGAATATCCTCTTCATTTACTTGATTAGAATTTGTTTCATCTTCATCACTAGATGTTTCATTATCTTCAACAAAATTTTCTTCTTGGTTTGAACTATTATTTGATATATCATCATCAATAATTTCTGAAATATTACTTTCAATAATATAATTTTCATCAAGAAAAAAATTTGATTCATCAAATTCCATATTTAATTTCTAAATAATTTAAAGATTAAAATAATAAATTAATTATAAAATATAATAAGTAATTTGTTAAAATTTTAAAAAAATTAATTGTTCTAATTTTATTAGATATTTGAATTTTAATTAAAGATACCTTGACAACTAACTAATCAAATTCAATAAAAAAAATTTTATTTTAATTCTTTAAAATTATAGAATTTGAATAAAAAATTTAATTGATTTTAGTCAGATAGTTGTTAAGATATCTTTGCTTAAAATCAGAGAATAATTCAAAATGTTCATCAAAATTAAAGTTATACAAAATTCTAAAACTTTAAGTGAAGATATTTTAATAATTACTTAAGCAAAATCGATAAATTTTTTTGTATTTTAATTCTACAATTCTATAGAATTAAAATAAAAAAAAATCATTAACTTTGATCAGGTGGTTATCAAGATATTATTACTCAAATACAGTAAATAATTCAAAATATCTATCTAAATAGATGCTATAGCAAAATTTTTTTAAATATTTAAGTGAAGATATCTTGACAATTACCTGACCAAAATCAATAAATTTTTTTATTTTAATTCTACAACTCTGTAGAATTCAGATAAAAAAGTTTTTATTAACATTGAACAATTGGTTGTCAAGATATCTTTATGCAAAGTTAGTAAACAATTTAAAATATTTATTAAAATATATGTTGTAACAAAGGTTTTTTAAATTTTTAGGGAAGATATCTTGACAACCACCTAAACAAAAGCAATGAACCTTTCTTATTTTAATTTTACCATTCTGTAGAATTCAAATAAAAAAATTTTTATTAACCTTGAACAGTTGGTTGTTGAGATATCTTCATGCAAAGTAAGTAAACAATTTAAAATGTCTATCAAAATAGATGTTGTAGCAATTTTTTTTTAAATTTTTAGGAAAGATATCTTGACAACTACCTAACCAAAAGCAATGAATCTTTTTTATTTTGATTTTACCATTTTGTAAAATTCAAATAAAAAAAATTTCATTAACTTTAACCAGGTGGTTATCAAGATATCTTCACTCAAAGTTAGTAAACAATTCAAAAATAGATGTTATACTAAAATTTTTTAAACCTTTGAGCGAAGGTATCTTGATAGCCACCTGATGAAAATTGATAAAATTTTTTTATTTGAATTCTACAAATCTGTAGAATTCAAATAAAAGAAGTTTTATCAAATTTGATGAAGTGGTTGCCAAGATATTATTATAATTTTAAAGTATAACCTTTAAGGTAATTTAATATGTACTTACTATTTTTAAAAACAATTTCATTGCAAATAAAGATAATTTTATTGCAAAAAAAATTAAAATTTAGACTGAGGTAAAAAAATAAATATTTAATATAAATATATAATATATTTACTGAATGATTAATAAAATTATTACTATATTTGCTTCAAATAAATTAGCATATAATTTGTTAAAGATATACAATTTTAGCTTATTATAGTTTAAAGATCAGATCATATCAATATTCATCATATTAATTTTAAATTAGTTAAAATGCATTCATTTAATATCTACTATCATGAATGCAAATATGTTTATTAAAGATTTAAATAAAGTACATATTTATCTATGATTTGCTAGAATAAAAAAATAATATTTCTACTTTGGGTTATCTATAATATTTCGAGTCGGGTCAGGTCGGGTTCGGGTCAGGTTCATTGCCAACCCAAACTCGACCCGAACCCAACCCGAACTTTTAGGGTTCAATTTTTCTAACCCGAACCCGACCTGAAAGTTTCGGGTCGGGTTGGTTTTTGGGTTGACCCGACCCGATTAGGAGCACTAGTTTTTACTATATAAATCCAATAGTTTATAGGGGATTAAACTGTATTATATAATCATTAATTCTATAGCTTTATTTTTGTTATAAAAGAATTGAAGGTAAATGGCCCTTTAACTTGATTTGTTAATTCTAATAAATTACATACTATGTCGATCATGTCAAAGGTTTAAAAAAAAACTCTATGCAAATTAATATTTTAACAATGAGAAAATAGAAATTTTTACTTTATTACTGGTTAATAAATGAAGTAATATATATCAGTAATTTGTACAAGCAATTGTTACGTTAATAACATTAGTGACTATCCTGGTTCGTCTGATAATAAAAGAAAATGCTACATGGATGAAGTTGGGGAAGGGTTATATTCAAATATAATGACTTCACATTTAAAGCAGTTTGTATACACGACAGTTGGGACAAAGCTAGGAATTAGAACAACCTTGGGGCAACTTTATGACTTTTTAAAAAAAAAACTCTAAATTTCATAAAAAACTTTTTTTAGCATTGATAATTTGTTAAGATTTAATTTTACACATTTTATTATAACCTGTTATAGTTTTTCAAGCTAAAAATAAGAAATTAGTGTGAGGACAAAGGTGGGATGTTCCAGGCAGGATGGGACTGAGTAAGGTCAAAAAAGTTCGAGACATCTGAATATATAGCACTACTTTAAAGCACCATCTTTTACTAAGGGCTTCTTCTATAATAGGACTTGACTTTTATCAGGAATTTCATCTTCTATGGAAAGTTTTGTCTTTGTGGAAATTTTTTTTCTTAAGTTTCGTAGGGAGGCTTCAAAGGTTTCGCCTTTCACAGAAAACTTAAAAGGTTTGACTTTTGCGGTAGGTTTCATCTTTCATTATTTCACAAAACTCACAACTTTTTTATATCAAAGAATTGTGTAAGAATCAAGTTAATACATTCTTGTGCAAACAGCTTTAAATTATTTCTTCAAGGTTAATAGTCTATTTTTAACTAACACTTCTACCTCAAATTCACAGATGTCAGTCGCTGATTGTAAGCTGTCGCCGCAATAATACTGTACATATGTATCATAGCACTATAATTACACTGTCACACTTAGAATTCACCTCTCAAAAGAATTCAAGAGACAAATAGTTTATAGTATGAAGACTATAACTATAGTGATATGGCAGGCTAATAATAATGTCAGTGTATGACTTAACAGAGAGGATTAAATAAGGCTTTTATGAAAGGGGCAGCAACACACTTATATATGAAGATATAAGAGGTTGGTTACTTTACTACAAACAATAAATAACAATTAGAGACACAGTTTTTCTTAACCAAACTATAAGATTCTACTAAGAAAATAAAGTGTATTTTATAGCATGTATGAGGACATGTACAAGGACTTTATTATTCAGTGGGAAATAAGGATTACAAGAGAGAATTCAATTCTAACAGATGTATAAAAAGGTAAACCAATTCAACTTTGCTACAGAGGCAAAAAGAGCAGGTTTATATACATGAATTGTGAATTACAATCTACACTAATAATGACTATTTTATTCTATTCTACAGACTATCTTCTCTAATCGATTATGAATTAAAAAGAACAAAAAGAATTATTATGAAAATATTATAAGTAAAAAGAGAAAAGTAATCTAAGCGGACATGAATTTAGGATTCTGAATGTCTATTCCGTGATCATCAAGATTATGTGCATGATTGTATATGAATGATTGGTGATTACTATTGCTCGATCAGTTGACTTTATTCAAACCAAATGACCATCTTTATTTACAAATCTGAAAAACATATGGGATAAGGGCACTCTACCCTTATTGGCTCTAATATACATAATCGCATTTTCCACTTTAGCAACATGCATTCATCGCAACAGTAAACAAAATGGACACCTATGATGCCTTCATATAGAGGGAAAAATGTCGAATATTCTCATAGCTGAAAAGAGAATCGGTAACGTGTTTCTGCTAGTATGAGCAAGGTTCATTCTATGGTCCTTGCACTGCCACTTGCAGCCATGGAGCCAATACAACAACTGGTCCTTGCACTGCAACTTGCAGCTGTGAAGCCAAATATAACAACAGGTTCTTACACTGCCACTTGCAGCCATGGATTCAAATACCTCTGGTCCTTGCATTGCCACTTGCAGCCGTGAAGCCAGGTATACAACAGGTCCTTGCACTGCCACTTGCAGCTGTAGAGCCAACTACCTCTGGTTCTTGTACTACCACTTGCAGCCATGGAGCCAGGTATACGTACTACAGGTCCTTGCATTGCTAATGCAGTCGTGTAGCCTAATATAACATAAGAAACAACTCTGCTTGCTTGAATTCGAGTAGGTAAGAGAGGTGATAGAGCTAGGCGAGCAATAGCGAAAAGACAGAGATTCTTGGCCTTAAATACACCACCAATATCACTGGTCCATACTTGGCCACAGTTATTATCACTTATCCTTATTATCAATCTAACAATAATCATGTGAATATCAAAATTATATGCAAATCTGAAATTACCTGTAAAAACAATTACAAAATCTTACGACAATAATCAAATAACTATAAAAGGATACATAACAAAACCTGTACATGATCAGTCATAAAGTCATCTGATCTCGCAATAATAATCGCCTGTTACTTCGTTAACAGGCTTTTCATTATACTGGTCCTTGTACTGCTACTTGCAACCATGGAGCCAAATACAACAACTGGTTCTTGTACTGCTACTTGTAGCCGTAGAGCCAAATACAACAACTAGTCCTTGCACTGCCATTTGCAGTCGTGGATCCAACTACCTCTGGTTCTTGCACTGCCACTTGCAGCCACGTAAGCAAACAAAACATTAGGTCCTTGCACTGCTAACATAGCCATGGAGCCAGACATAACAAAAACATCAGGTCCTTGTACTGCTAACGCAGCCGTGAAGCCTGGCATAACAAAAACATTAGGTCCTTGCACTGCTAACGCAGCTGTGGAGCCTGGCATAACAAAAACATCAGGTCCTTGTACTGCTAACACAGCCGTGGAGCCTGTCATATCAAAAAGATCAGGTCCTTGCACTGATAATGCAGCTGTGGAGCCTGGCATAACAACAGTTTTACTTGCTTGATTTTAGGTGGGTAAGGGAGGGCGATAGAGCTAGCCTCTACAAGGCGAGTGATAGTGAAAAGAAGATAATGTTACAGTAGGGAGTATACATGAGGACGAAAGCATTTTGGGTTCTAAAACCCGAAATTAAAATTTGAAGACGAAATTGTTTTTGACCTATTTTACTTGAAAGACAAAATTATTTAATACTTTTTTTGAATAGACAAAATTATAAGGAACATATCTATATAAATTTTATTTGCTCTTCCTTATAAAAAATTTTAATTTTCTCTAATAAAGACGAAATAGGCCTTTTTCAAAAATCAATTTCAGTGGAATCACTAGTAGGGAGGCCTTCTTTACTTTTTACTATAACAATGACATGGCTACAGGGATCCTTTATTGGTTTATAGCGGTGTCCAAGAGGTAGGTACAATTCCTTAGTCTGTAAGAAATTATACTCTTCTCTGAGGGCAGTTCGGTATAGAGGAATTATCAATTTTACTATTACTTGATAATAAGCTTGGTGAAATAGTTTCTTTATTAATAATCTAAGATAGGGCTATCCTTAGATTTCTGTTCCTAAGAAATCCCAGTACAAGATTTATAATAAATATAAGAGAAGTGGGTGTTTTGGTCTAGTTTGACTAAGGGAAATTCTGTGTCTTTAAATACATTTTAGAATAAGTGTTATAAGCGTAGATTTACACTGATAAACACTATAATCTACAAGAGTAACATAAGCGTTATAAACAGTATAAGCGTTATAAGCGGTATAAGCGCTATAAGTGTCATAAGCGTCATAAGCGGTATAAGTGCTATAAGTGTCATAAGCATTATAAGCGGTATAAGCGCTATAAGTGTTATAAGCGGTATAATTGTTATAAGCGTTATAATTGTATAAGCATTATAAGCGATATAAGCGTTATAAGCGGTATTTAACTATTCTAAGTATCCAACTTCTCAAGATAATAATATAATACAATATAACAATAAATATAATAATAAAAAATGAAATAATAAAATAATAAAATAATATAATAAACTATCGTTCTATAACATTTTCGTCCCCTTAAAAAACTTACTCCGTAAATTCCTTCTCGAATTCTTCTAATAGAGCTGTATAAACTTCATCTTTCAACTTAATTACTTGAGTTACAGAAAGGTAGTTAGTTTGGTACATTAGATCCTTGGGACAAATTGTGAAGATTTTCCTAATCCTTTGAGCTCCTTTCCAAATGTCTTGGGTTTTTCGATCTTTCCTTTTACTTTTCAAATTTGTTCTTTAATTTGGTCTCTATGTTCGGTCTGTTTCTCTATTATAGTTCCCAAATAATAATAGGCTTCAATGGCCTGTCTTTGTCCTCGGCGAAATTGTTTAAACTTGGATAAGTCTTGTAAGATTTTATCAACTTGTGCGGTCCAAGTTTCTTGAAGGAAAGGATTTGTTCGAGTGGTCTTTTGAGGATTAAGAGTTTGAGTCAAGTCTTTTAACAATGAGGTTATCACCTTAGATTTCTCAATCAGTTTTTCAGATAAGAGGGCTTCTATGTCTTTATCAAATGGTTGCAGTAATTTATTAAGTTCGACAAGGGGTTCTGTTTCTTCTTTTGGGGTAACATCTATTACTTGTTCTGGATTTTGGTCATCCCACAGGATTACATTTTGACTAAAAATTTCTAAATTGTATTGGGCAGCAGGGTCTTGTCTCCAAATAGAAATAAAGTTTTGAAGAGCAAGTATGGTATTGGGTTGTAGAATAGTAGATTCCATTTTGGGGGTTTTGATAATATTTTAGGGAAATTTCAATCGGAATGTAGGATTATATAAATGTTAGTGTAATACAATGATTTTCATGGGGCTGTGTACAAAGTTTTACACAAATGTCACTCCTTTTCACAATAAATTTCTTCCAGAAATTTCTAATTTTCAATCACAATTATAGGTTCCCATGTCTGTTTCTCATAATATTTAGCAAGTCTATTGCTATTATAATAATTCTGTAAGGTTTTTACTTTCATATCTCGAAGTTTATAAGCACCATTGTTTAATTTCACTTGAATTATAAAAGGTCCAATTCTTTTATTCTCAAATTTAACAGAGCAAGACATTTCTATTTCTTTTCATTTTATCCATACTTTTTCTCTAATTTCAAAGGTTTCTTCTTTCACCTTTTTATCGAAGTACTTTTTTGTTTTTCTTGTGATTTCTAGTATTTTCTTGGGCTTCTTCCTGTATTGTCAGTAATTTTTCTATTAACTCGTAAGCTCGTTGTAATATACTGTCTTGTATATTAATTACTGTATCTTCATTTTCTTTAGGATATACAGGAATAAGAGCTTTGATAGGTAGTATGGCTTGTCTACCATAAACTAACTAGAATGGAGTATATCCAGTAGTAGCATGTCTCTTTGTTCAATAAGCTAAAAGAACACAGGTATGTGTAAATCCCAATCATCTGTTTCTTTTACTTTTGCAGAGATTCACATAATGTTCAATTAAGTCTTTCAACCATTCCATTTGTCTGTGGGTAGTATGGTGAAGAGAATTTATGTTTGATGAGAAACTTTTCACATAGAATCCGTATAGTTTTGCTAATAAAGTTTCTTCCTTGATCAGAGAGTATAATTTTTGGGGTTCCGTGACTACAGATAATTTCTTCAAAAATAAATTGAGTGAGAGTATTAGCTCCAGCATCAGGGACAGCTTTTGCTTCTGGCTATTTTGTTAGATAGTCGGTAGCAACAATGATATAACGATTTGTTTGAGCAGTTATTTGTAACGGTCTGACAAGGTCAATTCAAATCCTTTCAAAGGCACGTCCTATTTGGATAGATGGAAAGGTTTTTTTCTGCATCCTTTAAGTCTTTTTGGCATATCTCACAAGTCTTTACATATTCTTGGACGTCTCTATACATTTGATCCCAATAATATCGTTCAGCTATTTTGTAGTACATAGCATCAGTTTCCAAATGTCCAGCAGTAGGGTGTTTATGCATCATGTATAGGATCGGTTCTACTTCTGTCCATTTAATAACTCGAAAGGGGTGTTCTGGATCTTTTCAGTTCTTCTTGTATAGAAGGTTATGTCTAATTGCAAAATATCTAGCCTGGTTAAGTAATTGTTTCTTTTTGTAGTCTGTAAATTCGTCTGGTAACTTGTCTGTTTCTAGGTAATCATAAAGTTGGTTATATTGATTCAAATTCATGATTTGGATGTTTTAATTGCCTGGGTCAATAAGCGTGATAGCGCATCAACATTAGAGTGGATTCTTCCAGGTTTGTGAAAGATTTCAAAATTATAAGGTTGGAGTTTAAGAATCCATCTTCCAATTCTTCCTTTAGATTCAGCAGTGTGTAGTCATTTTAATGCTGAATGGTCCGTAATTAAGATGAACTTGGTTGCGCCTAAATATTTATGAAAATGTTCGATTGCCCATACTATAGCAGCACATTCTAGTTCAGTTGCGCCATAGTTTACTTCTTCTTTTCATAGACTTTTGCTTGCATAGGCAATGAGGTGTTCCTTATGGTTTTGGTCCAATTGACTAAGAGTAGCACCAAATCCATAGTAAGAAGCATCAGTAGCCAAGATAAAGATCTTTCTAAAATTAGGGTAGGCTAATATAGAGGCAGCAGTAAGTCAGTCTTTTAGTTCATCAAAAGCTTCTTGTTGAATATGGGTTTATAGGTATGGTTCATCTTTTTGTAACAATCAATTCAAAGGTTTAGCAATAGCAGAGAAGTTTTGGATAAATTGTCTATAATATCCAGCTAATCCTAAGAATGAGCAAAGTTGGGTTATATTCTGTGGTGGTTGAATCTTTTGCACAGCTTCGATTTTTGTAGGGTCAGGAACTATTCCACTAGGTGCAATTATATGGCCTAAGAAGGGTAGTCTTTGCATCCAAAAGTTACATTTCTCAATATTAAGTCATAAGCCAGCTTGTTTGATTCTTCGAAACACTTCGTTCAAGTGCTTCAGGTCAAAGTGGTCATCGAATGTTTGAGAGTATACTATGGTATCATCCAAGTACACTACTACAAATTTCCAAGCAATTCCTTCATAAACTCAGTCCATTAATCTTTGGAATGTAGCAGGGGCATTACAAAGTCCGAAAGGCATCACATTGAACTCATAAGTTCCATAGCGAGTTACAAAAGCAGTCTTTTCTTTATTACAGGGGTGCATAGCTACTTGCCAGTATCCACTTGCAAGATCCAAAGTGGAAAACCAATGTGATCCAGCAAGGGTATTTAACATTTCATCAATACAAGGTAGAGGGTATGCATCCTTTTTAGTAACATTGTTAAGTTTCCAGTAGTCTACACAAAAGCGTAATTTGCCATTTTTCTTTTTGACTAGGACAACAGGAGAAGTCCAGGGACTATTTGAAGGTTGGATAAGTTTATGTTTCATCATTAGTTAAATTTCCTCTTTAATAAATGTCTGTTCATTTAGTGGTATAGAATAAGGTCTAGAGCGAATAGGTGGTACATCTTCTGTAAAAATACGATGAAAGACTAAATCAGTTCTTCCTAATTCATTAATGTCTGTTGTGAAAATGTCTGCAAATTTCTCAAGTAAGTGTCTAAATTTAAGTCCTTGGTCTGCAGCATGTGTTTAATGAAGTAGTTGGGGTTAAGGTATATTCTTCATAGGGGATAAGGGTATCTATACTATATACAGGGGTAGGTATTAAATTTATAGGTTGTCCAGAGGGTTTAAGAGTTCTGTTAATACAGTTGTCTGAGTTAACAGGTAGTTAGCCATCATGCCTAGGATTATCTAAAAATTTGTATTTGTGAACTGAGTAGCAAGGGCTTCAGTTCTCTGTTGTAGGTACTGGGTGTCTTGGTGAATAAGGCGAAGCAATTGTCAATTAAAGTTTTGGAGTTTTTGAACTTGTTGTTAAAGTTGTTCGATGATTTGGTTCTGTTGGACAACTTGTTGTTGCAATGTTTCAAGAGCTTTTTTAGTGACAGTATTTTGGTCATTTGGTATAGGTTCTATATGTATAACTTCTGGTTTGGGTTCAAATATTGGTGGTGGTGGAGGTACACATTCAGTACAGTATCCATCATGTTCACCGAGTTCTTCTTGATGCTTAATATGAAGACATTCCTTGCAGAGGTCAGTAGGTGTGTCTAAGAAGTTTCTTCTATGGTTAGCAAGAGCAGTTTTCTTTACAGAATTCGGGGTGGCTAGTGTCAAAGGAAATTTCAAGTGTTTGTTGTAATTGAAATTCTCATCTTCTTCTAATATGCCATGTTCAGCACAAGTACTAATTGCATTTCTTCCTGACTCCAAGGTTGGTTAATTCGATTAGTTATTAAAGGTTCTAAAGCTTCAGTTAGGCTTTGTCTAATTCTTGTAAGAAAATCTTTGCAAGTCGGAAGATACAAGTCTGGTTCATTTTATACTGAAATCCACACTTCTGTTAGACTCAGTATAATGTCTGATTCTGGTCCACAAATTATAATTAGAATTGTAGAGAATATCCTGTCCTGCTTTATAAGCATAGAGATGTTCAAGGTCACAAAACCAAAGGGCTTGTTCTAGGCTTTCTAAGTTATGCATTTTATTGGTATGTCTGGTTTCTTTACAGATTTTACATTGGACGAGGGTTCTACGTCCTTCTCCATGACTATAATAATATATATGTTGAGGGACATCAGGAGGGAGTTCATAATAGTAGTCAGAGACACATTCTCAGCAAAAAAACTGATTGTTAAGAACTTGCAGGTCTTCTGGTCTATTTGGTTTCTTGCAGTGACAGCAGTGATGGGTACAGCTTGTACTAAAGTTGTACATTCTACGGGCTTCAATATTATCATGATTATATCCACATTGACAGATTCGGTTCTGTTCCTTAAGGGCTCCAAAAGAACAGTCAACAGCAATATGTCCAGTTGCTCTACAAGTATGACAAATATTTTCAGAACAGTTTCAGTACAAATGGTCATTACTATTGCAGGTACAGCAAGAGGTTCGTTTTGGTACTTGTTGTGGGCAGTGGACAGCAATATGTCCATCCTGTTGACAACAATTACAATGATTGGTAGGACAGTTGGCAAAGAGGTGTTCAGGTAATCCACAATTGCCACATACACGAGGGTTAGGAGGGACACGCTTCCTATGTCTAGGTTGGTGAATAATCCATGGGTTGGTTCCATCGTCAGAAGTAGATGTGATGTCTGGTTCTTATGTAGTGATATAAGCATAAGCTTCTTGAGGGACTAATTATTTCTGTTCATAAATGTCTAACTTAGCAGAATTGGTAACAGTAGGTTGTGAAGGTAATGGTTGATTGCTTTCATAGGAGGTAGGAATAGTATGTTTCTTGTTTTTCCATTTAAAAGAGTAGCATCCATTTTTCCAATTATAACTGGCTTCAACTTTCTTTGACTAGTCATTTCTAAGCAACAAGGAATAAGAAGTAGCAGGGACTACTTCAACGGTAATAGGAATAATAATACCATCTATTTCTCTAGGTAAGTCTCGAATAATTCCCAAAGGGCGAGAAGGGTTCCAGTGGCAGGTATGATAAGGCTAAAAGAGGCTTGTTCTATTTTTAATCCTAGATCTTGGACTAGTTAGTGTGCGATCATACTAATAGAGGCTCCACTGTCTATAATAGCTTCCTGTGGTTTCTGGTTAATTTTAACATTACATTTGACAGGTGTAGTATAAGCAGATGTCTGGATCAAATTAGCAGTTTTATCTTCTTCGTACAAGTAAGAAGATAGAGTAGTACGAATAGAAGGGTTGTCTAAAAATGTTTTCCATTTTTGTAGATAAAGAGGTTGGTTGGTAGTAGTAGCAGTAGAAGGAGTTCCATCAAGATAATTAATATTTCTGTAGTATGGTGAGGGAGTTCGGTTGCTAGGTCTCCAAGAAGAAGATCGGTCTTTACTTCTAGAGCAGTAGTCATCTTAATCATTCCGGTTATCTCTATTCCTAGAGCAGCTTTGATCTCTATTGTAATAATCTTGGTCTCTATTGTCTTGACTCCTAGATCTGTTTCTATAAGAGTCACGTCGATAGTTGTTATTGTTGGACTGTCTGTTTCCTCCTCGTTCATTACTTTGATTTTTCTTTTTAAGACGGCAATGTGCAATAAAGTGTCCAGTTCGACCACAATAATGGCAGATAGGAGGTTGTTTAATTGGATTGGCTTGTTTAGGAGAATCAGCATAGTTCACAGATAGGTTAGCAGGTGGTTGCTTCTGAGCAAGGTTAATACTAAGTTGAGCGATTTGTTCAGTTAGTTGTTTAATGGCTTGATCTGTATCTGTATTAGAAGAAGCCATAAGTTTTCCAGTTTTTCATTTGCGAGCGGTTGTCATAGCAGCATCAAGATCAGCTGGTTCAGAGGCTTAAACATTAACGGCAAACTCAGGACGGAGTCCTTGAATAAAAAGTTGAATTACAAAATCTGCAGGGAAAACTCCTCGGGGTCAACACGTCTCTTTAATTTTCTAAATTGGTTGATATAGTCATCAACAGAATTAGCGCCTTGTTTTATCTCGAAAAGTTGCTTTTGCCACATGGCTTTTTGCTTTGGGGTAACAAATTGGTCTAGAAACAGGTGTTTGAAACTTGTATCCTCATTATCCGGGTCACTAAAAGCAGTAGGTTGAGTAGTAAGAGAGGAGAACCAGTCTAGAGCAATTCCTTTTAAGTATACAGGAACAAGTTCTAATTTTCGGTCAGCATTCCATCAGTTGGCAACAGTAGCATGTTTAAACTCAGAATACTATTAGAGGGGGTCTTGGGTTCCATCTCTATTAAAGAAAGTAACAGGAAGGAGATTCTTTTCAGCTCCTCCATGTACAAATACAGCAGCTAAGGTATTAATAGCAGTAGCAGCATCGGCGATAGCTCGTTCAGCCATAATAGAAGGCGGTTTGTCTACAAGTGATATTAAAAGAGGTTCCTGGTTTTCTTCCCTGGTTTCTTTAGTAGTGTCGAGTAAAAGTCTATCTAAATTAAAAGTAGAGGTAGTTTCAAAGAAATTTTCAGGGTCGATGTCTGGTTGATTAGGTGCTAAAACTGTAGGACTTGCAGGTAGGCTAGTACGTTGGAATAGAGGGGTTTGAGAACTAATAACACAATTATTTTCACTAAGAGGAAGTAAATTAAAACCAAGAGGAGTAGAGGGGCGATCCTTAGGGATAGTAAGAAAAGGTACAGTATTAAAAGTATGGCTAGATCCTTCAACAATAGAATATCCTAAGTCTGGATACTGAGAGTTATAGTTTTCAGTATTGGCGTCTAAATATGGGTCAAAGGTGGTATAGTCTGCAAAATCAAGAGGAGGTAGAGTAGTTCGATGGGTAAAATGTTGGAGAATAGCAAGAGCAATTTCTCTTGGGTTGTCAAGTTCTATTTGATATCAGCAGCTAAAAATAATATCTTGAATACAAGCACAGATAGTAGCAGAGTCTCTAATAGCAGTCAGACGACTAAAGTTGCCAGTAGTTTTGGAGGTGTAGGAATCAGCAGAGTAGGTACCAGAATACCAATGCCAAAATCTTCCAAAAGGTGTTCGAGCAAAAATGTGATCACTAGTTTGAGGGGGAGGGTAAAACTCTTGACAAAAAAGATCAAGAGCACGTAGTTGGAGAGTGTGGAATGGAAGTGCAGTGTTTTGATGATGTTCTACTAATTTCTAATATGTCAATTATATAGTTTATTAATATCAGTAGTCATATGCCTTATGACTTCTGACTAAATTTCAAAATAATTAATTGTTAGTAATATCTTGTTAGTAAGTTTAGTTAAATAAATAGAATCCTTGGGCAAAGAGTCTACCAGGATGAACAGCAGCAGCAAAAGTTATGAGAAATAAAAAGCAATTAAAGTAAATAGAGTCCTTGGGCAAAGAGTCTTCCAGGACGAACGGCAGCAGCAATAAATTTTATAGAATCTCTGGGCAAAGTGACTTCTAGGAGAACAGCAGCAGCTAGAGTAGTAGGGGTTTCAAATATCTTCAATAATATCCAAATGCTTTGAATGTTTCCACTAGAAAGCACCAAATGTTACAGTAGAGAGGCCTTCTTTACTCCTTACTATAACAATGACACAGCTACAGGGATCCTTTATCGGTTTATAGCAGTGACCAAGAGGTAGGTACAATTCCTTAGTCTGTAAGAAATTATACTCTCTCTGAGGGCAGTTCGGTATAGTATTCAATGAGGAATTATCAATTTTACTATTACTTGATAATAAGCTTGGTGTTATTTAGATAAATAGTTTCTTTATTAATAATCTAAGATAGGGCTATCCTTAGGTTTCTGTTTCTAAGAAATCCCAGTACAAGATGTATAATAAATATAAGAGAAGTAGGGTATCTTGGTCTAGTTTGACTAAGGGAAATTCTGTGTCTTTAAATACATTTTAGAATAAGCATTATAAGCGTTGATTTACACTATAATCTACAAGAGCAACATAAGCGTTATAAATGGTATAAGCGTTATAAGCGGTATAAGCACTATAAGCATCATAAGTGTCATAAGCGGTATAAGCGCTATAAGCGTTATAGGCATTATAAGTGGTATAAGCGCTATAAGAGTTATAAGCGGTATAATTGTTATAAGCGTTATAATTGGTATAAGCATTATAAGCGATATAAGCATCATAAGTGGTATTTAACTATTCTAAATATCCAACTTCTCAAGATAATAATATAATACAATATAACAATAAAATATAATAATAAAAAATGAAATAATAAAA
The DNA here is from genome assembly GCA_003550325.1 of Gigaspora rosea. Taxonomy (NCBI): domain Eukaryota; kingdom Fungi; phylum Glomeromycota; class Glomeromycetes; order Diversisporales; family Gigasporaceae; genus Gigaspora; species Gigaspora rosea. The sequence goes on along the minus strand of QKWP01001289.1, from coordinate 60,486 downwards.
TAATAAGATAATATAATAAACTATCGTTCTATAACAATAACCTTCTTCACTGAGATTATTGACCTTAAATACTCCTTCTGTATCACCGGTCTATACTTGGCAATAGCCATAATCTCTTACTCTTTTTATCGATCTAACAATAATCATAACAATATGAATTACAAAATCATATGCAATCCAAAATTACCTGTATATACAAATTACAAAATATTACAACAATAATCAAAGAATAGCCATAAAAGGATACATAAACAAAACCTGCACGTGACCAGTCATAAAGTCATCTAATCTCACAATAATGATCACTCTGTCACTTCGTTAACTAGCTTTTCATTTCATATAATCAGTATTAAATAAAGTCGATGATGATCAATTTCATATATTATCATGATAGTATTTTCAAGTGTAACAACACCATCTTTCGGATCCAAGATAAATTGATTAATTGATTATAATGCAATTAACATATCTTCTGTAAACAAAAACTTAGGATTATATTGTAAAAAAAATTTTCAAATTAATATTAGAAAGCCTAATATGTAAATTTCGAGACCGAATAATAACCGAAATGACCAACCAACTAGTTTACCCTGCGAAAATTGCCACAAAATTAATTGCGAACGTTACGATTATTTTGGCCAATTTTAATCACAACAAATCAAAGAATAAACAACCAAAGTAAAAAAAAAAATTTCCAGGTAAACTATTGTTTATCATACGAGAATTATATATTATAATCAATAGGGATCATTCTCGAATATATAATTATTTGGTAATGAGTGTTTATATAGTTTTTTATGAATTTGGAATATTTCATATTTATTTATTGAAAAAATGATCACAAAGGATCATAAGTAGATTTCTCTCTGATTAATTTTTCATAAAGTGAAGTACCATTGTAATAGTAACTTCAATTATCATGAGAGGAATTAGACCACCATTATAACTAAATCCTTCCAAAGATTTTTTTTTTTAAGGTTTTGAAAATAACTTATAAGAGATAACCAATTTTTTAAAGTTGATTTTAACGCAAAAAAATATTTTCATCAGACCAATCTTCAGAATTGGATAATAAACGGGATTTTGTGCAATACCTATTTGATAATAAAATTTTAACTTCCTCTATTTGTAAATCGCCTCGTTTAATCAATGAAACAATGCATTTTCTTGAAGAAATGTAAAATCTTCAGAATCGTAAATAGCATGAATACTCAAGTTCGAGGATAAAATTAGTGAAATAAATTTGAGAATATATGGGGCTCGTCAGTAGAAAAGGGGAGAAAGTTTTTACCACTTTTTTTTTAAATTTTAAATTAAAATAATTCAATAACTACTATATCAAATTAAATAAATTTTTTTTTATTTTAATTTTATAACTAAATATAATTAAAATAAAAAAAATTATTAAATTTAGTTTAGTAGTTATTGAGATATTTTAGTTAAAGTCTAAAAAACTTTTACTTAGAAACTTTCTACCCCCTTTTTACTGACGAGCCCCCATATGGGCAGTCAAAAGTAGAAACCACCCAATTTTTTTCTAAGTAAATTTTTTCTAGACTTTAAATTAAAATATCTCAACAACCATTAAATCAAACTTGATAAATTTTTTTTATTTTAATTCTATATAGTTATAGAATTAAAATAAAAAAATTGTTATTAGGTTTGGTTTAATAGTTGTCAAGATATTTTAATTAAAATTTTTAAAAAAACTTACTAAAAACAAATTGGGTGGTTTCTACTTTTGACCTCCCATATGGTGCGCAGGCAATAGAAATAGCCCATTTTTATATATTTTTTATTTTGAGATAATTGAGTTTAATCATTTGTTTTGATTTTCAGACTAATCCAGGATTAATCAAATTTTTGATTTTGATTGGTTAAATGTAATATGTGACTATCGGGTAATATCGTGATGTGTTGGCTCTATGCAGCTTCGTGTAATTTTTCTTTAACATTATCTTGATTTTTTATTATGCAAATTGACTTTTATTTTTAATTGAAAAATGTAACCACATCAAAATTTATATAAATCTAATAAAAACCAATTTCAAAAAATTTGTAAAAATGGGCTATTTCTATTGCCGTACCCTATATCATATAGGATTTTTGTGCCTATAAAATCAATTAATGTGCAAAAAATATATAAAACAGATATCACCGCTAAATAGAATATTATATACCTAGATAAATTATATATATTTTATATTGGAATTTTATTAGTTATATCGTCTCGCTTAATTAGAATGCTATCTCATCTAAATAAATAAATATATATTAGATATAAAATGATATTTTTCTATGCTTGTAATTCTAAAAGTCACTTTTGAAATCTATTCTGCAATTTCTGTTTTTTAGAATGAAGGTAATATATTCTTTATATTCTCTATTAATAATCCCAAATCGCATAACAGATTGATTTTTATAAATTGTTATCCATTTATTATACCATAGATTAAACTTTTATAGAGTCTCGGAATTTTTCAGTTTATGAGAAGTTAAACCTAAAATTTCTTATCAATGGGAGTACTATCATGTGCGCATTATAATTTGTAATACCAGTTATTTACCAAGAAATTTTTCTAATCATTCTCTTAGGTTGCGCAAAGTTAATTTTTTATATGGATTTCAAAATTTGGGATGGACAGACGGGGTTTTTTTAATTAACTGCAAATAGAATAATGATAACATTTAAAGTCATACAAGGTAATTTTTCATTTTGCAAAATAAGGAATCAAAAATTTTTCGGTAGTCATATTTTTCCTATCACTCCTATCAGACAATTACAGGAAATTAAGGTCCCATCAGATGACACCTGATGAAAATAGTAGAAAAAAAAGTCAAATATCGAACAATTAGTGCAATTGGGATCTAAAAAAAAAATTAAAAAAATTGAAAAAAGGGACGGCGAGTAATGCAAAACGAAAAAATCAACTTTGTATGATCTTAAGGTGTGGCTTTTGTCAAAAATTTTTTTATTTTCTGTTGCACATTCCACGACATATACACGTTTACATATAGTTAAAAATTACAAGTTCGAAATGTGACAAAAAGAGAAGCACTATCAACCCAATTCAAGATCCATATGAAAACATAAGCTAATCTTTTTTTAACAAAAACTATATGCATAAGAAATTTTGAATATTTCGCTGTAGTGATTAATGAATACGAAACAGTCAACCCAATTCAAGATAAGCTTTTTTTAACAAAAACTACATGCATAAGAAATTTTGAATATTTCGCTATAGTGACTAATGAATATGAAACAGTCAACCCAATTCAAAATCCATATGAAAACATAAACTAATCTTTTTTTAACAAAAATTACATGCATAAGAAATTTTGAATATTTCGCTATAGTGACTAATGAATACGAAACAGTCAACCCAATCAAGATCCATATGAGAACATAAACTCATCTTTTTTTAACAAAAACTACATGCATAAGAAATTTTGAATATTTTCGCTGTAGTGAATAATGAATACGAAATAGTTTCAATTTTTTCTTTTGGATCTTTGAGTTTCTGTCGCATAAATGAGAAGTATTATTGTCAAATATTACAGAGAAGGACGACATACAATTTCAGGTCAATTTCTAGAGCATATTGCTTAAGATGATTAATCCAAGGTGACCTACTCTTTGTGGTGTAAAGAACCTGTTCTTGGTAAGAGTTATATATTTCCTTTAGCAAGACCGAATTATAATTCTTATTAATATATTTTTCCAACCCACTCTTAATGATAGGATGACTCTTAAAAATAGTCATCTGGAAGAATGTGTCTGGAAAAACGAATGAATCAAAACATCTTCTTGAGTAAGTTACAGAAAATCTTAATCCCTTTTCAAGACCGTACTGGCATGTAGTGCTCATACAGACCAGACTTGAACTGACTTTTATATTCAGGCTTTTTAGTCAAGTCTGAGTCTGGTCTGGGTCTGGTCCAAAGTCTGCAGACTGGTCTGAGTCTGAATATATTTATATGTATTTTTCGGTGCTGAACAAGTTTACTTAGTGCATTTTGTAAAATAAATTAGTAAAATTTTATGAATTATAAGATTTTATAGAATTTTATTAATAAAATTCTAAAAAATCTTATAATTCGCAAATTTTTATTAAATAATTCTAACAAAATGCACTAAGTAAACTTGTTTAGCATCTAATAATGTATTAAAACAGCTTATTTGTTTTTATTTTACTTGAAATTTAGAGATTTGATGCACAATTTTGAATTTTTGATCAAAAATGTCAAATTTTAACATCTTATCTCCAAATTTCAAGTAAAATAAAAACAACCCTGCTGAATTAATGTATTTTTAGGTGCTGAACAAGTTTACTTAGTGCATTAAGTTAGAAATCATTAGTAAAATGTTGTAAATCATAAGATTTTATAGAATTTTATTAGTAAAATTCTATAAAATCTTAAAATTCACAAATTTTTATTAATTAATTCTAACAAAACGCACTAAGTAAACTTGTTTAACACTAAATACATTAAATCAGTAGGATTGTTTTTATTTTCTTGAAATTTGGAGAAAAGATGCATAATTTTGGATTTTTGATCAAAAAAGTCAAATTTAAGCATCTTGTCTCAAAATTTCAAGTAAAATAAAAACAACCATGCCGGTTTAATATATTTTTAGTTGCTGTACAAGTTTATTTAGTGCATTAAGTTAGAAATAATTAGTAAAATTTTGTGAATCATAAGATTTTATAGAATTTTATTAGTAAAATTCTATAAAATCTTAAAATTCACAAATTTTTATTAATTAATTCTAACAAAACACATTAAGTAAACTTGTTCAGCACCTAAAAATACATTAAATCGGCAGGGTTGTTTTTATTTTACTTGAAATTTGGAGAAAAGATGCTTAAATTTGACTTTTTTGATCAAAAATCCAAAATTATGCATCTTTTCTCCAAATTTCAAGTAAAATAAAAACAACCCTGCTGATTTAATGTATTTTTAGGTGCTGAACAAGTTTACTTAGTGCGTTTTGTTAGAATTAATTAATAAAAATTTGTGAATTTTAAGATTTTATAGAATTTTACTAATAAAATTCTATAAAATCTTATGATTCACAAAATTTTACTAATTATTTCTAATTTTTAATGCACTAAGTAAACTTGTTTAGCACCTAAAAATACATTAAATCAGCAGGTTGTTTTTTATTTACTCGAAATTTGGAGATAAGATGTTAAAATTTGACTTTTTTTGATCAAAAATTCAAAATTGTGCATCAAATCTCTAAATTTCAAGTAAAATAAAAACAAAATAGCTATTTTGGTACATTTTAAGGTGGAACAAGTTTACTTAGTGCATTTTGTTAGAATTAATTAACAAAAATTTGCAAATTATAAGATTTTATAGAATTTTATTAATAAAATTCTATAAAATCTTATGATTAATAAAATTTTACTAATTAATTCTTACAAAATGCACTAAGTAAACTTGTTCAGCGCCAAAAAATACATATAATTATATTTAAGACTCAGGCCAGGCTGCAGACTTCGGACAAGACTCATAGTTGAGTCTGAGTCTAGTCTGATCCCAGACCGGACTCGGACTGGACCAGACCCAGACTGGACCTAGGAGCACTACTGGCATGTACTGAATATTTGTTCCAAGCTTGTCAAAATTATGGTAGTAGCTTTTCTAGGTGAACATATGGGAATTGTCTTAGTGATATAATCCATTGGTCTTTTACCATCCACGATATACCAAACTTCTTCATCTGCTAAGTAATCTCTGAATGCATGAACATTGTCTTCAGTGTAACTGAAAACACCATCCTCACTGAAGAAAATCAGAGATTTGTTATGTTTGTAATATACAACTATTTTACATTGTTGTAAAAGGAGATAAAGTAGATAATTGCCAAAAAAGGTTATCACCCTGTCCAGATTGCTAGTAATATGCCAATGGGCTGTTTTACTCTTAAAAATAATATTATACAGGTGGTGATAACATTCATGGATGAACAGAGTGATGTATTGGAATCTTGTTTATCTTTGCCTAGAAGATAGTAAGTGTCCCTGGATAATTCAAGAAACTGGCCACCATCATGTTTTCAACTTTCCTGTTCTTCAAAGCATTCCAAGGTTTTCCCAGATTTTTGTTATCATTGTTATCATATATTCTTTGTTTATTAAGGGATTCTATATATCAGAAAAATATTAGCTTAACAAGAATGAAGTAATGGCTATCGAAAATCAAGCCAAGATGCGTTTATTCCATATCAGTATGGTTTTTTTTTGTTTTTTTAGAGACGTTAGTCCTTTTTTTTTTTCATATTTTAAAAAAGGTAAAAATGGTAAAAGTTCAATATAATATTTGAAATATAGCTTATATATACCAAACCATATACCAAACCAAAAGCCAAAAGCACTAACCAAAAAAATTTTTACTATAATACTCATATATAACCTTATATCTGATATAGATTATTTGGGATCCTTAACAGACTATATACTATATATACAGTATATATATTATTGCTTCAGACATCTATCAGCTCCTGATAACCTAGTATACTAAACCTTTGCCCAAAATTTACTTACTGAACCTTGCTCAAATTTCTTATTAAACCTTTGCTCAAATTATTTTTAATATAACTTACTGAATTTTAGCTCAACTTACTTACTGAACTTTTGCTCAAATTACTTATTAAACCTTTGCTTAAATTATTTTTTTATACAACTTGCTGAACTTTTGCTTAAATTATTTATTAAATTTTCACTTAAATAGTTTCTATATAACTTACTAAATCTTTGCTCAAATTACTTACTAAACCTTTGCCAAAATTACTTATTAAACCTTTGTTTAAATTATACTTTTATATAATTTTCAAAGACTTTGTTTAAAGGATAATCCTATACAATGCACTAGTGTTCCTATGAACCTGAACTAAACTTAGGTCAAGTTCAGGTTCATGTTCAGTATTGAACCTGAACATTTTTTAAAACATGTTCAGGTTCAGGTTCAGTATTGAACTTTTAGAGCTGGTTCAGGTTCAGTTCAGGTTCAGTTTATAAGTTCATGAACATGTTCAGGTTCAGTCTGGTGTTCATATGAACTAGTGATTCTAGATTTGGGTCTGGGTTTGTTCTGGTACCAGACTCAACCTCTAAATTTAATTATTAAAACTTTATACTAAACTTAAACTCAATTATAAGTTTGGTCGGGCTAGTCCAAATTTTGCAAAAAGTTTTGAGTCTAAATAAAAATATATGTATTTTTTGGTACTGATCAAGTTTACTTAGAGTAATAAGTATAAATCAGTTAGTAAAATTTAGAGAATCTTAGCATTTTGCATAATTTTATTAATAAAATTATACAAATTTCTATGATTCTCTAAATTTTACTAATTGATCATAACTTCTTGCACTAAGTAAACTTGTTAAGCACTAAAAAATACATTATATCGGCATATTTTATTTTACTTTTTTTTAAATTTGAAGAAAAGATGCTTAATTTTGGAAATTTTTATCAAAAATTCAAAATTAAGCATCTTTTTTTAAATTTTAAAAAAAGTAAAATAAAATATGCCGATTTGATGTATATTTTGGTGCTGTATAAGTTTACTTAGATCAAGAAGTTATGATCAATTAGTAAAATTTAGAGAATCATAGAAATTTGTATAATTTTATTAATAAAATTATACAAATTTCTATGGATCTCTAAATTTTACTAATTGATCATAACTTTTTGATCTAAGTAAACTTGTTTAGCACCAAAAAATACATCAAATTAGTATATTTTATTTTAATTTTCTAAAAATTTGAAGAAAAAATGCTTAATTTTAAAAATTTTCATAAAAAATTCAAAATTAAGCACCTTTAATACAAATTTTAAAGAAAATAAAATAAAATATGCTGAATTGATGTATTTTTTGGTGTTATATAAGTTTACTTAGTACAAGAAGTTATGATCAATTAGTAAAATTTAGAGAATCATAGAAATTTGTATAATTTTATTAATAAAATTATACAAATTATACAAATTTCTATGATTCTCTAAATTTTACTAATTGATCCTAATTTCTTGCACTAAGTAAACTTGTACAGCACCAAAATATACATCAAATCAGCATATTTTATTTTACTTTTCTTAAAATAAAAAGAAAGGATGCTTAATTTTGAATTTTTGATGGAAATTTCTAAAATTAAGCATCTTTTTTTCAAATTTTAAAAAAAGAAAATAAAATATGCTGAATTGATGTATTTTTTTGTGCTATACAAGCTTATTTAGTGCAAGAAATTAGGATCTATTAGTAAAATTTAGAGAATCATAAAAATTTGTATAATTTTATTAATAAAAGGGTGTTGCTAACTTTCACCCTAGGTCATATCATTTAGTTCGGAAATCAGGTCGGAAGCTGGCTCAGAAGCCAGGTGTTACAAATACTACTATTACATGATCGATGATAATAAAATATCGATCAATGTATTAATCATATCTGAAATTATTATTTACTAACTTATGACTAACTCAAAATATTTTATTTAAGGTGAAATCTCCAACCAACACGCAATTATACATCGTATAAGCTATATTTCTATAATCGATACAGTTTGTATTGCTTCGCTTACGCTTAGCAATACTTCACTCACCCAGTAGTCGTTCGCTATGGCTGTCGCCTCCGTTTCACTCCTATTTTCTAATACCCAATGCAACCTATTATTGACCCTAATCCTAACCCTAACCCTAACTATAGCTAAATCTCAACTAAACATCATGAATACTTATAACCAAGCTCAAAAAACAATCATAATATAGCAAAATACACAAGAACACCAAAATAACGAACAAACAGCCACATTAAAATGATGACAAAACATGTGAAAAATGTACTGAAATACACCAACTAACAGCACCAGCGACAAAACAACACAAAGAGCACCAAAATTGTTCATGATGGACCTAAAAAAAAGAAAATATGAGTTAGTAAGAAGAACTAATGAAACGAAATACAATAATATTAGTTGATGATACCAGCAACAAAAAATACACCGAAAGCACAGACTAATGATACCAGCGACGAATACCAACACGTATAGCACCGAAATCGTTCTAGAAAAATTCTAAAAAAGAAAAAATACATGAACAAGTTGTAAAAAAACTAACAAAATGAAAGAACCAGAACACCAAACTAATAACGCCAACAACTAAAGACACACCAAAATGCACAAAGCACAAACTAATGATAATAATGGTGTACACTAACGATGAAAGCATCAAAAACGTTACCTAAAAGTCTAGAAAAGAGAAAGAGCTAAAGTTAATACACTACGGTAAAAAAAAAAAAGAAATACAAAAAAAAACAAGAATACAAAAAAAAAGAAAAAATACTTATATACATAGATCTTATTGTATAACCAGGTGATCAAAATAAACAATAATGATCTGCACCCGATGTAGGTAATATCATCTAGAGTGAAAATTAGTTATTTTTTTATTATTATTTTTTTGTTGTTAAGGTGAGGTCATGCCTCTGGACTTTATTGGATGTATATTGATCATTACACATTACTGCTTACAATCTTTATACTATCTACTAAGTACCAAGACTTGGACTATTTATCCATAACTTAAACCTACTAGAGTCTACCATATTCCCATTTATATAGCTAGCCTGGTTTTGTACGTCCCTTCCCAGCTGCTGATTAGTATTCACATGTCCACCACTTTACCCACATTTTCTAGTATCGTCACTTCCAATTTGGTGCATGTAATTCCATGAAAATTAGTTATATACTTGATAAAATTATATAAATTTCTATGATTCTCTAAATTTTACTAATTGATCATAACTTCTTGATCTAAGTAAACTTGTTTAGCACCAAAAAATACATTATATTAGTATATTTTATTTTATTTTCCTTAAAATTTGCATCAAAGATGCTTAATTTTAAATTTTTGATAAAAATTTTCAAAATTAAACATCTTTTCTTCAAATTTTAAGAAACGTAAAATGAAATATGCCAATTTGATGTATTTTTTGGTGCTAAACAAGTTTACTTAGTACAAGAAGTTATGATCAATTAGTAAAATTTAGAGAATTATAGAAATTTGTATAATTTTAATAAAATTATACAAATTTCTATGATTTTTTAAATTTTACTAATTGATTCTAACTTTGTGATTTAGGTAAACATGTGCATATATTATGAACCTGAACATGTTCATGAACCTTGAACTGAACCTGAATTGAACTTTTTTTAAGTTCAGGTTCAGGTTCATGTTCAATAATTTTAAGTTCAGGTTTAGTTCAATATTGAACTTTTAGAGCAGGTTCAGGTTTATTGAATCTGAACCTGAACCTCTATTGAACTGAACTAAACTTCGGAACCCTAAATTATACAGGTGTGTGATTATATAGGAGGTGATTATAGAGGAGAAAGACTGTAAATGAATGACCCAGATAGATTATACAAGATATTGTTATGAATATAAAATTAGAATTGAAAAGAATAAAAACAAGATATTCATATATTATCAAAAATTGGCAGACATGAATAATTTTAACAGAATTTTATTGCTATTATTTAAGTATTGAAAACAAAATCGATAAGTATAAAGCATTTTTATATTATCTGAAGTCTTCTATAGCAGGTAATTCTATGACCAAGAGACCATAGAAAGAAAAAACATCAAACCTTCTGGTAATATTATGCTTGATGAGATAATCATCTTTCACAAAAACACATATATCCTTTGGGTGTAACCAGTGTTGGAAATCTTATGTTCTCATGTTCTCATGAGAACATCACTTTTAATCTGAGAACATTTACAAAATTTAAGATGTTCTCTATTAAATTTTTTTTGAGAACATTAAGTTTAAAAAATATGTTCTCTATATAAATATATAAAATAATAAAAAATTATTTTTATTAATATCAGAAAGCAAACTCACTATGATGATAATTTTTATAAGAAAATTACTTAACAAATCTTTAATTATTATAATTTTAAACTTTAGTACTATATCTTAAAATTTTATAGTAAGAAATTTTTTGAATCTATAAATGCACTATAGTAAAAAGGAATAACATATTATATTTACTTATTTATTTAAACATTTGAGTGATGTTAATAGCTTAAATATATAAGCTGAGCCAAGCCAATAACATCTTCAACAATATACAAAAAATCTAAAATATCAGATATTAATTTTAAAAAATATACATATGAAGTTATAATCTTATTATTATGAATAACTTAGCTTTATTTATATAGTTTGTTAAATAATTATATTTTTTATTAATAATTTTTTTTAAATATATTAATTAAAAATAAAATTAAAAAATAACTAAAAGTATAAAAGTATAAGTGTGGGAAAGTGATGAGAGAAAGAAAATAAGAGTGAAAAAAGTGTGAGAAAGAGTGAGAAAGAATGATGGAGAGAGAAAAAGAAAGAGAAAGAGAGAGAAAGAGAGAGAAAGAGAGAAAGAGAGAGAAAGAGAGAAAGAGAAAGAGAGAGAGAGAGAGAAAAGAGAAAGAGAGAGAGAGAAAAGATTTTTTCTAATTGAGAACATAAAAAAATTTTTGAAAACATTAAATTAAATAAACATGTTCTCATGAGAACATAAATTTCAAAACAGATTTCCAACACTGGGTGTAACACTTTCTAAAAAGTGAATGGCATATTTCAAATGCTTGCAATTTAACATTATCATATAATTTTGTGAACATGCATGTTCATGAAGTCATATGATAGCATTGAATAGCATTCAAACTATGCTACTCAACTTGTTGAATTTAATTTTAGTGCAAAAATATTAAAAATGATTAGGTGCCAAATTATCTAGATACTATATAAGTGATGATATTTTGAGAATAGAAATTAAATAATAAAAAAAAACAATAAGCTTGAATAACTTTTTTAGTTGTAAATCATATATTCGTTATTTTATTTGTATACAATTTTATTCAATAAGTATAGAAAATTCTTAAGCAATTATCAAAGCAAAAAACATGTATATATATTTATAAAGTTTATTATTTTATATATAAAAAGCCAGCCTAATCACTTTTATAATAGCAGTCACCTAATGCATAGAGCTCATAACAAATTTTTAAATAAAAACAAAAAATTAATAATTGTTTCGATTCTAGTTTTATTTCAACAACAAGTGTCAACTTAAAACATTCTATTGTATTTTTCAAATTTTGACAATGCAGATATAATTTACACTTATTCATTTCAACACTGAATCCAAGATAAAAATAATAAATGTCTTGCATTTATCCTTTTTCACATCAATTATGCAGCCTTATAAAATAGTGAAAACCAAAAATTATATTATTTTTTGGAATACATATACTAATGAATAAATATCAACATTATACTATTTGTCACTTTTTGAATTTTTCTAATGTTATAGTTCATAATTTTCTGCTGCTGAAAGTGCCCTGTTAACTGTAAACAATTTCAAGTAATCATTTCAAGCTTGCCAAGTTGAAAGTTGAATTTCTACTATTAAAAAAAAAATTAATATACAATATCAAATTGGACTAATATGCTTTCAGAATGTAGCAGTACCTGAACTTGTAAATCTTTTGCATTTATTCTGGTTAGATTAAATCTTTTAAATGCAAATATAAGCATTTTGATTGATTAGTTAACTTAGTATCAGTATGCCATATAACTTGAATCTAATATAATCCCAACATAAATTAATGATTAGACAAGAAAATTTTTGCATTATGCATTGATACTTACATTTTTTGGTATAAAATTGAACTACAATGAGCTCTGAGGGTCACATATTTGACATCAAGCTGGTGAGGTATATTGATTGCAAATTGCACATATTATATTCAAGATCTGCTTAAACTGAGTAATTGCTTCCAATGGTAATATATATAGTTCATTATGGCGAATATTGTATTTTTAAACAGTGCTTTGATGATGAGTTAGACCTTTTTTTGTTTCTGTTATACAGCATTATAATTTATTAATCAATTTATCTTGGATTATTTGATAGATGATGTAATTATGGCCATATAGTAACATTTGATTTGGAGAGTGAGTAAAACAATATAGACAATAGTGTCAATTTAAACTCCAACTGATTACAGAGAGATTATAACAAACTGCAGGTTAATAGGAGAGATCTTTTATATCCTTCAGATGATAAATAAAACAAACCAAAATTTTGTGGTTATCAAAGGGAAGGGTAATCTCGATGATTATCAACGGTGGGTGATATAGGTAAGAATGATAATCAGATGATATCAATGATGGGTTTAATTCCCTTGATGAGTCAGTGATAGATGTCTAATAAAACTACAGTATTTTTGCATTGATGAAATAACTAAACTCATATATTTCATCACTAATGAAATGACAAAACCATATAGTTTCATCAGGTCACGTGAGTTTTGTCAGGAATCATTAAATCAGTGACTAGGAAGTTTCAACTTACTTTGTTGATGTTAATGGGACTGAGTTTACAGAAAGAACTGGCTAACACTGGTATTGTTGGGAGGATATTAACAAGAAGACTTTAATTGATATAGAGATGGCAGGCAGTTCTTGCTACAATAATTCATGATATAATATTAAATTAACTAATTTTAATGCTAGCCCTAAGATCCTAAGAACTGTAACATAGCAATTTTTATTTTGACTGGCCAATCTTTGTAGATCAACTCGTGATATAATAAAAATTTTATTGGTTAATCGAAATTAATCGAAGTTCTAAATATTATTGTAAATTGTCATGAAGAAAAATTAATATGTATAAAAATAACTATTGATAATAAAATTAATCTTAGCAGAAGTCTTTATAATTAAATCTCAATAGCTTTAAATCTAAAACTATAATCTTGTTGTGACAAAATTTCAACAACCCAAAATTTTATTAAAGAAATAATCCTAACATAATAAAAAAAAAGATTTAAAAACAAACTAAAAACAAAAAGTACAAGAAATAAATATTTGAATTTATTCTAGAATACTAATAGTAATAAAAAAATAATCAAAAACAACTTTTAGTGCCGCTCCAATGTCAAACTAATCTTTAATTTTATTTAATAATTGTTATACAGTTACAATACTCTACTTTGCTTTAACTCTTCTCACGAATCTATTAACCTTATAACTCTCAACTTCATATTCTTAGCCTATATTATAGTCAAGTTTTATATTAGTTGTGATTACAAAGAATAAGTTTTTATAAAATACGTAAAAGACAGCTTAAATTGTCAAGCTTAATTGATTTATTGTACCTATAAGTTAAACTTGAATATTCAAATATACTTTTCATCTAACTTCCAAATTACTTTACCGATTACCAAATTACTTTGACATTTTATAGACCAGAAGGTACTCTTTCACTTTTTTTTGGTATTGAGTTTGGCCAATTTGTCTCTGTGGCTGCCAAACCATTTTTGTAACTGCAAAACATTACGCCACTATGTGGAATATATTGTGTAACATATTGTATCAATCATCTAATCAAGTAAAGCCCGCTATGTTAAGAACTGTTGCTTTTTGAATGTAATCACTGATATTGTAGTATGAAGTATAACTGGTGAATCAGATCTGTGCGACATTTGAATTCCCAAAATTTTTTTCCAATTCCATCTATTCGTGTTGTGCTTCTCTTTTTAACAATATCTAATATCTTTGAAGCAATTAACAAGCTTGATTCAATGGAGAAAAGAACTGCACTACGAGTCCTCTTCACTATTAATCCAGAAATAATAGCTAAAGCGGAACGCATCCTTTCTATATGTGAAGATAATAGAGAGGTAGTTCTTATTTCAAAGAACTCCTAAAGTCTGGTATGTTTTCTTTTAACCGTGTCATATTTACCAATAACACTGAATATTAACTAAATTTAATTATTGAACCTGCCTCAAAAAACACATTTATATTATCATAGAGCGACTTGTTGCTGGTGAGTTGTAATAAATTTAGTTGATGGAATGACATTTTCTAAAAAAATAAAAAATAAAAAAATAAAATAAAAAAAAGACTAACATTCACTAAAAAAACAAAAAAAATGGACTTATGCTTACTAAAAAAAAGCTGCATTTACATCACTAAAAAAAAAAACCACTTAAGCTTACTAAAAAAAACCTCACTTACGCTCACTAATAAATTATTATTAGATAAAATGATTACACCATATATGGGTGAGATAGCTACTAAGTAAAAAATATTACGTAATAAATGGCTCACCCTTTTCAAATATAACCTTTTTCTCCTATACCTACTTTTCAAATATAACCTTTTTTAAAAAATGGCCTTCCATTAGCTATTTTTTAAATATGGCATCACATAGATTGTTTGGGGTCCTGTTTGTTATATAAACAATATATATGAACCCAATCTTGGTTCAAAAACTAATTTTGGTTCAATTAACCCAACTTGATAAGATTACCAAAATAAGGCTTGTATAATATTACATAATATTAGTGGTGTGTAACCAAAAATTATTTTTGTAAAAACAATACAATGGGTCTTTGTGTAATGTAAGTGCATATATGTACTGTAATTGGATGTTGCTAACAGACATTGCATAGTTTGGTGTAGAAGTAGACTGTCCTCCGCTATGCTTTGGACAATAATTTGAGTATTTGAGTAAAAGTTTTATTATTTGTTATTATTAGTAGTTGATCTATAAAATAAAAACTTTTATTTATTTTTTAAATGGAGTCTTTAAATACTCTAATTTTATTTTTCAATTTCAAAATTTTAATACATAAATAAGATTTTTTTTAAACTTATTTATTTCTAAAATATGCTATTTTTTTTAATTCTAAAACCCTTAATCTATTATTTATTTTAAATATCAAATTATTATTTAATTAAAGATATCAAAATCTGAGTTCCATTAAACACAAAGCTAAAAAATATATAAAGCATATAAATAAACTTTATTCTAGCTATATCTTTAAATGCTAAAGCTATATAATTAATTAGCAATAAACCTGTATTAATATTGGACCAATCAAATTACTAGATTTGTTTGGCTGTTTTGGCCAAAAATGAATTTTATATTTTTGGCATTTTGGCTACAGCTATTGGCTAGCCATTGGCTGGCCAAATAGCCAAGTGACATCACTAGGTTAGAGTGAAATCTGCATTTATTATATTTTTTATAACAAAAGCAGATTTCACTTTCACATAATGATAATAGCAAATTTTACTATTTTACAACTCAGGTTTTACTTTGTTATATTATTACTTCTAATTAATCATTATTAGCATAAATTTGTTAGACTAATGTAAAAGATTTCTAAAAATTTTGTAACTATACTCATTGCATATAATACAAAGGCCTTCGAAATTCTTTCTATTGAATTATATATGTAACTACAATTAGCCAATTGTAATATAAATAATATTTGACACATACTATTCAGGTAAGTTTTTGCAAATTTTGTTTATATTGATTTGGTTTGTTTTTGAAGATATATAATTGGTTGTCCTATCTTAGAATCAACTTTATAAGAACTCTGTGCTATATTATTTTTATTTTGAAAAAGTAACAAAATTCTTTTTTTTTTAATTTTTGACATATGTTGACTTGTTTTTTTAGGTTGAATAAGAGGTAAAGTACCAGGACATATATTCTAGAATGTTTATATATAAGGCTAATAGTATTTGAGCTAACCTGTTATCAAAATTTTAGTTTGTAATTAGTTATATACAGTCGACTTTGATATAACAAACCTATATATAATGAACTCTGGATATAATAAACTCAAAAATTTAAAATTTTTATAATAGTTTGGTATAAAAAGTGCAATGGGTCTTTAAGAAAACATAGTAATTTTTTATAGTGACTTTTTTTTTTGCCAGACCCAAGGGTTTGGTATAAAAAGAGTCGACTGTATATTGAAAAAAAAGAGAATTTATATTTGTAATTTTTCACAAATCTTTGTATATGAAAAATTTGAGCAATAATCAAAAAATCCAAATATTGCCTTTAGCATCTTGTTTATTTTTTTGTAAAGATTGATAAAAACTATTCCAAAAAGCATCTTTCTCTTTATTGTTATTATCAATTACAAGTAAGGATACAAAATTTATACTAAGTATTTCACTTTTTTATAGTTTTTTTTAAATTTGCTTTATCTATATAAGGATTTTTAGCTTTACTTCAAAATTCAATTTCAGATATTTCTTTAGAATATGATGTTATGTAGTAACATCCGCATGCACATAAATAGCTTTCTATGCATGATATTCTTTTTCTTGTATTTTATAAATTGGTAAGTAAATAGAATTTATAGTATTTGGTAATTGGATTATGCTATTTTCTTGTTGTATTCAATTTAAAAAACGTATCTTCCAATCTAGCAAACTACTAGTTACAATTTTTTGAAATCTATTATAAATTTGTTCTAATATACTCAGAAGTTGCATTTATATGGTTTGCAAGTATAATTAGATATATTATTCTATACTAGCTGAACAGGTGGCGCTTACGCGCCACCTATATTACTTAAGGTTAAAATAAATGTACATATGTATATAAATTTTATTGCTATACTTATTTNTAAGCTTACTAAAAAAAACCTCACTTACGCTCACTAAAAAAAAAAAAATTAAAGTTCAAAATTTCTTAAGCCCATTTGATTTATAAGCTAATATAGTTTATAAATATATACTTTACAAAATGTGTGAAAAAACTTAAAAAAAAAACTAGTTTGACTAATTTTATCTAATTTTTGCTTTTTTCTGATATTTGCATTTTTTCAATTTTGTATTTATTACTTGCCAGGTCACTATTATGCCCAGATTTTTTATTAGTATATTTTAAATATAAGATTTATAAAAATTACCCCATTAGCATTCTTTTAAATATATCTATTTTGTCATTTAGCTGTTTGGAGCATGCCATTTATTACGTAATTTTTACCATGGATATATGGTTAGAGGTAGTGATCATGTCTATATATTATATTAATAAATTATTATTAGATAAAATGATTACACCATATATGGGTGAGATAGCTACTAAGTAAAAAATATTACGTAATAAATGGCTCACCCTTTTCAAATATAACCTTTTTCTCCTATACCTACTTTTCAAATATAACCTTTTTTAAAAAATGGCCTTCCATTAGCTATTTTTTAAATATGGCATCACATAGATTGTTTGGGGTCCTGTTTGTTATATAAACAATATATATGAACCCAATCTTGGTTCAAAAACTAATTTTGGTTCAATTAACCCAACTTGATAAGATTACCAAAATAAGGCTTGTATAATATTACATAATATTAGTGGTGTGTAACCAAAAATTATTTTTGTAAAAACAATACAATGGGTCTTTGTGTAATGTAAGTGCATATATGTACTGTAATTGGATGTTGCTAACAGACATTGCATAGTTTGGTGTAGAAGTAGACTGTCCTCCGCTATGCTTTGGACAATAATTTGAGTATTTGAGTAAAAGTTTTATTATTTGTTATTATTAGTAGTTGATCTATAAAATAAAAACTTTTATTTATTTTTTAAATGGAGTCTTTAAATACTCTAATTTTATTTTTCAATTTCAAAATTTTAATACATAAATAAGATTTTTTTTAAACTTATTTATTTCTAAAATATGCTATTTTTTTTAATTCTAAAACCCTTAATCTATTATTTATTTTAAATATCAAATTATTATTTAATTAAAGATATCAAAATCTGAGTTCCATTAAACACAAAGCTAAAAAATATATAAAGCATATAAATAAACTTTATTCTAGCTATATCTTTAAATGCTAAAGCTATATAATTAATTAGCAATAAACCTGTATTAATATTGGACCAATCAAATTACTAGATTTGTTTGGCTGTTTTGGCCAAAAATGAATTTTATATTTTTGGCATTTTGGCTACAGCTATTGGCTAGCCATTGGCTGGCCAAATAGCCAAGTGACATCACTAGGTTAGAGTGAAATCTGCATTTATTATATTTTTTATAACAAAAGCAGATTTCACTTTCACATAATGATAATAGCAAATTTTACTATTTTACAACTCAGGTTTTACTTTGTTATATTATTACTTCTAATTAATCATTATTAGCATAAATTTGTTAGACTAATGTAAAAGATTTCTAAAAATTTTGTAACTATACTCATTGCATATAATACAAAGGCCTTCGAAATTCTTTCTATTGAATTATATATGTAACTACAATTAGCCAATTGTAATATAAATAATATTTGACACATACTATTCAGGTAAGTTTTTGCAAATTTTGTTTATATTGATTTGGTTTGTTTTTGAAGATATATAATTGGTTGTCCTATCTTAGAATCAACTTTATAAGAACTCTGTGCTATATTATTTTTATTTTGAAAAAGTAACAAAATTCTTTTTTTTTTAATTTTTGACATATGTTGACTTGTTTTTTTAGGTTGAATAAGAGGTAAAGTACCAGGACATATATTCTAGAATGTTTATATATAAGGCTAATAGTATTTGAGCTAACCTGTTATCAAAATTTTAGTTTGTAATTAGTTATATACAGTCGACTTTGATATAACAAACCTATATATAATGAACTCTGGATATAATAAACTCAAAAATTTAAAATTTTTATAATAGTTTGGTATAAAAAGTGCAATGGGTCTTTAAGAAAACATAGTAATTTTTTATAGTGACTTTTTTTTTTGCCAGACCCAAGGGTTTGGTATAAAAAGAGTCGACTGTATATTGAAAAAAAAGAGAATTTATATTTGTAATTTTTCACAAATCTTTGTATATGAAAAATTTGAGCAATAATCAAAAAATCCAAATATTGCCTTTAGCATCTTGTTTATTTTTTTGTAAAGATTGATAAAAACTATTCCAAAAAGCATCTTTCTCTTTATTGTTATTATCAATTACAAGTAAGGATACAAAATTTATACTAAGTATTTCACTTTTTTATAGTTTTTTTTAAATTTGCTTTATCTATATAAGGATTTTTAGCTTTACTTCAAAATTCAATTTCAGATATTTCTTTAGAATATGATGTTATGTAGTAACATCCGCATGCACATAAATAGCTTTCTATGCATGATATTCTTTTTCTTGTATTTTATAAATTGGTAAGTAAATAGAATTTATAGTATTTGGTAATTGGATTATGCTATTTTCTTGTTGTATTCAATTTAAAAAACGTATCTTCCAATCTAGCAAACTACTAGTTACAATTTTTTGAAATCTATTATAAATTTGTTCTAATATACTCAGAAGTTGCATTTATATGGTTTGCAAGTATAATTAGATATATTATTCTATACTAGCTGAACAGGTGGCGCTTACGCGCCACCTATATTACTTAAGGTTAAAATAAATGTACATATGTATATAAATTTTATTGCTATACTTATTTTAATTTTAGAAAAGAGTTGTGCTGTTATTGATAAATATTTTATTCACTTCGAAAATAAATAGCACAAATTTTGTAGCAATAAACATATTATTATCGCACTTGCTGAAATCGCCTACTGTGCCTATTTGCCGCCCTATGAAGTAAATGAAATTAGAATAAATAGTAAATATTCATAACTTGAATGCTTAATTTAATTACTCAGAATTATTAAAAATTCTTTATACTCACAAATTAGACCGTTTAAGTTAAAATTTTGTTAGCATTATTATTTTTTTTTTTTTGTATTTACACAAACATATAAAATAAAATATAATGTACTGAAAATTCTCAAGATAATTGAAACATTCCTTATTACTATACTGACCATTATATCGGCTAATTTGCCATTTACATTTGTTTAATTTGAGAAGAATTCAGGTAGGTATCGTTAAACGAAAATAAACTTCAAATAGCTTATTACGAATAAAGTTAATTAAAAGTAAAAATTGTTAAGAGCTTATTTTAGATATTTGGCTTAATGAATATTATTTATACTCACAGATTGAAATGAAATTAAATTGCAAATATTCATAATTTAATTAAGTTTATGAACTCTGTTCCTGATATATCATTTTAAAAAACCATAACAACGCACTGTTACAAATTCGAAATTGTGACATTAGAGATTCAAATTTCCTGATTAGCTTACCCTATATTTGTATATAGATGTTCTTTCCTTTATTTCGTATAGATAGCTTTCATTTCTATTTTTGTATAATACTTTAAATGTTAGTCAATATATGTATAAACTTGATGATTGATATATAATCGCCCTTTTAGTAAAATCTTCATAACACGTTAACGTGTTGGCGCATATGCGTGTTAAGGGCACAGATTATAAATATTCTCGATAGCACATCAACGTGTTAGGCTTAGTAGCACCATTGTTGAATAGCATGTAACGTGTTAGCAACACACTAATGTGCCAAACAACACGTTAATGTGTCGTATATTAAATTCAAATATATGTATATAAATGAATGTATTTGACTTCAACAAAGAGAGACATGTAGAGACGTCCCTTTGATTTTACTTAAGGAAAAATAAAGGAAGTAAGCTAGTGTAGCACTGAAGAGTCCTTTATTTGAGTAAATCAAGCATTATCTCCTAGTAACATTTGAGTCAGATTGGTAAAATGTATACATTCTCTTTAATAAAGGACAATTCAGTGAAGAGTTAACAAACTCAGTTAGAGTTCAAACCTTTAAAATTAGAGTAGAAGCGTTAGCTCTAGTGATTATACCGAAAGATCCTTGAATTAATAAACTGTTGTTATTATAATAAACTAATAATCTAACAAATTACAAACCATCTATTGTTTTTTTCTATTTCTTTTTTTTTTTAGCCAACGATTTTTATTATATGTTCGTAACTAATAGTTTAAAATTCGTATATTCGTATATTATTAAAAAAGTAAAAAAAGATAAAAACCAAAAAGAAATATGAAAATTCTGGATCAATTCGAATCGGAAATCTAAAGAAATAAATAAGAACCGGGAGTAAATATGAATCTTAATCGATCATGTGAAAAAAAGAAGAAAAAGTTAAGCCTGTGTGAATCAGTGCATGAAGCCAAATAAGTACAAATCATTGATAATTAATCGCTAATAATTCTCTAATACATTCAGCCATATAGAATCCTGCTATTTTGTGGTAGCTTAAAGCTCAATTTAGATTGCTCTGTATTATGCAGTATGGGAGACCACCAGCTGACAAATTCAGCTAATAATAGTGATACTCGGTGCAACTATTGTAGAGTATGTCCTGTTTCAGTTTATACATTTGTGCTACAATCTCTCAATAAAGGGTTAATATAGTACTGTATTCCCTGACTGTAATAACAGAAACGACCAATCAAAGTAAAAAAAAAATACATGCAAACTATTATTTATTATACGAGAATTATATATTGCAAACAATGAGATTATTCTCGAATATATAGCTATTTGGTAATGAAGGTTTATTCAGTTTTTTCATAAATCTGTAATATTTCATATTACTCTACTGAAAAGAATGACTGCGAAGAAGAATCATAAGTAGATTCCTTTCTAATTAGTTTATCATACCATGAGGTTTCGTTGATGCAGTAACATCTATCATTTACATTGGAATTATACAAAAACAGACCACCGGTAAAACTTGCTCCACAATTTTCAAAACAATAAATCGCATGTTTTTACTTTTTTTGCACGACTTTAAGATAGAAGTTTGGACAGCGCCATTTTTCAATGAGAAAATAAAGCTTTCTTTGCAATTTTTTAAGATCATTGAATGCATTATACCATCCGATAAGATTGTATCCACCAAGAATTTCATTAATGTCTTTAACTTTTATAACAATGACTAAATTTTTTTGATTATTACATAAATTCCAAAATGAATCACGAGTAAATCCATCTTTACTTCCACGAAGAAGTAATTTAAATTCATATGGACTGTTAGTTAAAGAATACGTGTCAGCTTTTTTATCAATCCATTAATAACAGTCGAGAATGGTTCTGTTGATCTATGTGGCAATTCTTGTATTAAAAATCACACGAAACGGAAGAACTACGGTCGATCTAGTTTCATATATCTTTTAACTAAGTCTTTCCAAAGATTTTTCTCAAGGATTTTTTTATATGGTTGAATATAGTCGTAAATATCATAATCAGACATTTGAAAATATCGAATAAGAAAAGGTAAACAATTTTTTAAAGAAGATTTCAATGCTAAAAAGCTTTCATTAGAAGATAGATCGGGATTCTGTGCAATACCCCATTTAATAATGCAATTCCAAATTTTAGCTTCCCCCATTTGTAAATCGTTTCGTTCAATCAACGAAACCAATGCATTTTTTGAAGAGAGGCAAAATCTTCGAATTCAAAAATTTTATTTGGATACTTAACTAAAATATCATTACACCTACCATTCTTGTAACTTTAAAAAATTTTGTCATTTTGGAAACTTTCCTGATAAATACGATCGAAATGTAAAAGAAGCCAGTGTGAATTAAGAAGGTTTCAAGATATTTAGCCAACTCTTCAAGAATAAGTTCACATGCGATAAGCATTAACTCCAAAATAAATGATGCCTCAAGATTTCCAATGAAAACTATTCCTCCATAAATAAATCTTTATTTTATTGACGTTAAGAAATAATGATGTTATTAAATAGTTCATATTACAGTATATGGACCTAAATAACAAATAACTTACTTGATGATTATTTCCAATTGTTGAATAGAAATATTTTTTAAATTAATTGTTTTAATATTATTTCGTTTTTATTAGCTATTTTCAATTCATTATGAAAATATAAAGATCGATTTTTCAAAATAGTTGAATTTGCTTGAAATATTTTAGTGTTTTGGAGGTTCACCAATATTAATAATTACATTAAATTCTTCTTTATCTTCAAGAAGTTCAAGATAATTATTTTTGAAAGTTTTTCAAAAAATTTTACTGCCATTTTGACAATGCGAACGCTCGTACGTACCGGTGTGAGATGCATGTGCCACTGTTGAGTCTGTATATAATTACTGTAAATATAAAAGATAGTTCTTTATTAATGAAATGGGAAGATAATTTAGATAGTATTCATATAGTTATTGAGAAAGATTTGACTATACTTTCCTTAACCCGAAACCTTTCATAAACACTCATCCCGCATAACTTATGTAGTGCCCAAAAATTACACATGCTCATTTATCGCTCTCCCAATTCTGGGCCACTAAACCATCCAAGTCAAGCATCGCCTTAAAAATTTTCTCTGGCCAATCAATTTTCGAGATCTGGTGCAAACCAAGATCGTTCATTACAATATTTGCCTAGAAACTGCCTTCTGCGTACTAACAAAAAATGTTTACTTGCGAATTTTTGACAAGGATAGGTCTCTTTACCCTAATCTAAGGCCACACAAAATTAATTTTTCGTTTTGCATTGTCCACCGGCTCAAAGTTTTTAGAAACTCAATTTTTTTTCTTTTAGTCCCAATTCGTTTTAAAACAAGGGTAATAACGTTTATTTAATAATTATTGATAATGAATATAGTTCAAAAGATTATTATCGTAAATTTGGCAAGCAGAAAGGATGGATTAATAGAACATTTCGTGATGACAAACAATCCACGCATGAAATAGGGATAGTAAAAAAAAAAAACGGTTTGAACTGTTTATAATTTTTTTTTTTTTTGACTTAATTTGACCACAGCTAAACTTCTAAAAAAAAAAAAAAAAACATGTATTTATTTTCTATATTTTCGAATTATTACAAATATTACATGTAAAAAAATGAAAGAATAAGAAATATATTTGATCGCTTTCATTTATCGATGCTAAATTATAGATAGTATTATACACAAATCGTCTTTTAAATAAAGCTTCCATAGAATAAAAGAACCTTGCTAATATATTATTCGTATTAATTTATCTAATCGCATACCTTCACTCGAACTATCCTCAAATTTAAATGAATCTTTATATTTTTTTTTTCGGAAGCTTTTACATTAATAAATGGTCTTTTAATCGATCAACTAGATCGACACAGTTTTCTTTGCAACATTTATATCATTGATGAGGTGTTATTCGCCTACGTGTATCTGTTTCAGTAATTTTTGGAAAGTTTAAATGGATTCTTTTAATGGGAATTTCACGAACATGAAACATTGAATTTTTTTTTATTTTTTACTTTTGAATATTAGTAATCATAATTAGTATATATATATACTGCATCTGAATTGTGTAACTTTTTTCGGATTACGATTTCGTCAAAATGTATTATTATTGATAATTAAAACAATTTTTAACGAACTTAAATCAAAAAATTTGCCATCCCTACAACGATCACGAGCATGGTCGTCGCTGTGTAATTAGCTTATACAAACATACATATACATAATATAACTATACGTCGATCACAGATAGCTTAGGTTCTTGATAAAGCCACTTTACTGACAATCTCCCACCTTTAGCTTAAAGATTGAGCATCCATCGTTATAAGAATTGCCTATTTCTATATTTTAGGAATTGAGTTACGATGGTACAATACTTCCTGTATACGTACGTAGTCCACAAGGATTAGTATGCCCAAGGTCTGGATTTATCTTGTTATATTTTTAAGTAGAAATGTTTATGAAATCAATTTCACCAATTTCATCAATTCAATACAAACTTTATCTATAGTGGTAAGATTATTTTATCATTTCACAAACATTTTTATATACACAAAAATTTATTGAACATAGACTATCTCAATTTAATTTAAAGATGGAATTACCATCGAAATTTAAATCATTGCCTCGTTTAAAACTTATTAAAATTGCAATATTCTTGTCAATTATTTCAATTTTTGGAAGTTTGCTGAAGGAACAGTCTCTGTGTTTTTTGGTACAGAACATGAATCAATCAGTTTGGTCTTTTTTGGTATCAATTTCTTTGTTGAAGTTACCTCTTCATTTATGGTATTATGGAGATTTTTTTTGATAAAGGAATCAGATTTTCGTAAAGAAGATTCTATTGATAACTTAATATCTGTTGAAAAAAAGACAACAACTGTGATCGGTACATTGTTTATTTACTTGCAATTGGAACATTTTCGGACGCAATTATTACTTTAGTAAAAAATAGAAAACCTGATACATCTCTAGCAGGTTTACTCATTTCATCTATTTAAATATTTTTTTTGGCACTTCTTTGGCTTTCAAAAATTCTTAATTGCTAAATCACTTAATTCTTCAACAATGATGTCTGATACGAAATGTACTTTATCATGCATTCAAGTTACCCTTGTTGTATTTTTTGGTAGTTTGATCTATTCTGTTTGGAGTAATGGTTGGTGGATAGATTCTGCTTCTGCTTTGATTTTAAGTTTATTTTTTACAAAAGAAGGTATAGGAATGATTCTTTGGGCAAGAAGTAAAGATTTTGATGGTGGTTGTTGTAAAAATGATTCCATCAAAAATAACTGTGATGTTAGTTGCTGTGAAAATATTAATGATTGCAATAACCAAGAATCCAAAATTACAATATCATCCGAAAAACTTGATAGAGATCATATTAGGTAGGTGCAATTTGTGAGAAAATTGTTTATGTTTGGGCATAGATTAACTAAAAAGTTTTTTATAAGATGAAGGTGATTGTATTGGCGTTTGGTTTTGGAGTCAATGGTTTCTATGTCTCTAATATGAAAGGATGATAACGCTTTCTTTGTTGTATGTCACTAGAATGTAAAAGGAAAGTTGTTTCGCCTGCTGCTTGACGCCGCAGAAATTTTCAAATGTATTTAAACCTTTTTAAAAAATAATAAGTTTATTCTAACCCTAAATTAACCTCTTAATGACTTAGTCAACTAAACAGATTCAGTAGGTATTTTGTGATATAAATTTAATTTATTAGTTTTCATAGCATGAATCTTCTAAATAAACCCAGTCGGGTCATAAAAACCAATTAATTAATTTTGCATGGCTTAAAATAGAGAAAAATTTCATTAATAATTAATTATATATCTTGTTCTAACGAAAATGAGAGACTTAAAAAAAAATAACGCGTTTAACTAATAAGATTTGATAATGTTATAGCAGTGAAAGCATAATAGATACTTTCTACTGTATAATAAAGATAATTCTTTTGAAAATATATTTTACAAAAAGATTTATTTTTTGTGAGAAAAAATTTTTCAAAGTAAACATTAAATTTATTTTCTTTTTAAAATTTATGATTTTAATTATAAGCATTATTTAAATTTATCGATAATATAAATTTAATAAATACCCCAAGTGATTTATTTGTAAAAAGAAAAAAAACCCCGTTATTGGGGTTTCGCAACTGAGCCCCTTCATAGTCCAGGTTAGCACATTCTTTTTTATTTGTCATGTGAAACAATCATCCTGTATATTACGTATAATTATTATCATTATAAATTGATTTTTTGGAGGGCTAAAACCTCATTATTCTTATGAATTAAATTAAATGGTTGATATATTCCCCTTTATCTATTATTTTGTGCTTATAATATTTGGCTCACATGATATTTATAAGGTAGATGCCCAATAAAAAAAACATCTCGACCTGTAGAAAATATAGGGACCTACATTTAAGTCCTTCTTTATACACTGAAAGTTTGGAAGTGCTACACATGATTTTTGGGTGCGAAAAAACTTTTGTCGAGTACTGTAACGTTAAAATAAATATTTCTTACAAACTTTATTTCTTTAAATAGTATTCTGGTTCGACTTACAATATTGGTATAATGGTTTTTACCATTGACGGTTTACAAGTGCATATGAAAATAAGCTTTTATATTTTGCCGGAAGTTATTGAATATTAGACAGTAATATTCAGTCAGTAATCATCTTATCGGTTGTTGCTTGATTCCCCGAAAGTTAGTTACCCGCCAGCTCATTTTACCGACTCCATATCCCCGACAGAATGTTTCACCTACAGCATTTTTTGTTGACAGAATCTTTCCTCGACATACCATGCTTTCGACCTCCCTTTCCTTGACAGGACATATTTTCGAAAAGACATTTTACTGACATGACGTATTTCAGAAAGAACATTTTTCCGACATGACATGTTTCCGACATCTTTTTCCGACAAGATCTTTCCTGTTTCGTTTAAATAGGTAGAGTGATATATTCGTGTTTATTACATCACATGATTAAGCACTCGGCCTAAATTAGGGTTAGGTGATAGTATAATTTAGGCCGAATTGATAGTGCTAGTAAACAAATGACGTAGTTGCATGATTTCACGTGAAGTGATGATCACTGGGTTTATCGTTCTTGTCGGAAAAAGTGCATTCAATAAAACTTAGTGTCGGAGAAAAGTCAAATTAGAAATATGTCATGTCAGATAAATGTCTTGTCGAAAATATGAGATGTCAAGAAAAGGGGATGTCAAAAACTTGGTATGTCGAGGAAAAATTCTGTCAATAAAAAGTGCTGTAGGTGAAACATTCTGTCGAGGATATAGTGTCGGAAAAATGAGCTGGCGGGGTAACTAACTTTCGGGGAATCATACCAGAATCGATGGACTATATGATAAAGAATCATAACAAGATAAAATATATAGTTCTTATTTATTATTAATAAATTAAGATTAGATTAGAGTGTTCCAAACAGCTCTTTTATTTAGTGATCGAGATATCGCTCATCAGTTCAGTGCAACTAAAATTGAAGTAGTTTTGATCTTTATGCGAAATTTATTTTTAATCAACCGAAGCAACTCTATTGAAATGTAGTTGGTTGTAACTTCAAGTTTTTTCAACTTAAATTATATTGAACTCGCTTGATCAAATAAATATTTTCCACTAATTAGAAATTGAGCGCCAGACTATTAATTTACAGTAGGTGCTTGAGAACATTCTATATTTCAATAAAGTATATATCATATAATGAATATTTTCTAATTTGGAATATTTCATATTCTTCTATAGAAAAGAATGAACACGAAGAAACATAAGTAGATTCCTTTCTAGTTGGTTTTCATAATAAACAGTGCCTTTATATAAATAAAATATATCATCTTGATAAGAATAATACGTAACCAAACCACCGGTAAAACTTAGTCCAGAATTATCAAAATAATGAATCACAGATTCTGTAATTTTTAATATAGAAGTTTGAACAATGCAATTTTTTAATGAGAAAATAAAGCTCTCTTTATAACTTTTATAACCATTAAATGATTTCTCCAATCTAATAGGATAGTATCTACCAAGAATTTCATTGGTGTCTTTAACTTTTATAACAATGACCAAATTTTTTTGCTTATCGCACAAATTCCAAAATGTATCACGAGTAAATCTATCTCTGCTACCACGAAGAAGTAATTTAAATTCATACAATTCAGGTTTATTATCAATCCATGAAGCCATCTCATATTCATGTTCTTGATTAATAACATTTGAAAATGGTTCAGTTGGCATAAAATGGCATTGTTCTTGTCGAATACTTTGAGGGTTTGGATTTATTTGGCATTTCTGGTGTTAAAATCACACGCGGCAGAAAAATTACTGAAGAGAATGGTCGATATGGTGTCATATATCTTTTAACTAAATCCTTCCAAAGATCTTTTCAAGAATTTGTTGATAGGGTTGAATATGATCATCACCAGACATTTGAAAATAACGGATAAGAGGTAACCAATTTTTTAAAGTAGATTTTAATGCTAAAATATTTTCATTGGACCAATCTTCAGGATTGGATGATAGAACTGGATTTTGTGCAATACCCAATCTTCAGGATTGGATGATAGATCGGGATTCTGTGAAATACCCCATTTGATAATGTAATTCCAAATCTTAACTTATTCAATTTGTAAATCGTCACGTTTAATCAATGAAACCAATGCATTTTCTTAAAGAGAAGCAAAATCTTTAGATTCAAAAATCTTATTTGGATATTTAACTAAAATATCATTACACCATTCTTGTGGCTTAAAATTTTGTCTGGCTCAAGATTTTCCAATAAAGCAATTCCTCCATAAATATATCTTTATTAATTATTTAGTGATTTAACATAAATTATATGGATTTATTTAATAATAAATAACGTCTTGATAAGAATTTCAAATTGTTGAATAGAAATATTTTCCAAATTAATTGTTTTAACATTATTTTTATCATTTTCAATTCATTATGAAAATATAAAGACCGATGATTTAAAATAGTCGAATGTGCTAGAAATAATTCGGCGTTTGGTGCTTCAATTTTAATAATTACATTGAAGACTTATTTATCTTTAAGAAGTTCAAGATAATTATTTGAAAGTTTTTCAAAAAATTTTGCAGCCATTTAATTGAAACTTTCTAAATGCTACGTCTGTATGTACGTAGATACGGTTAGCTATAAGTACATAAGTACGTACGTACAATACATGCATACAGTTTTCTCTATAGTTTAAAGAATTTCATGAACAATGAAAAAACAATCCTAAGCATATAAGAAAATCTAAACAAAATGAATAGAAATTTTATCAAAGAAAATTTAATTAAAAATATAATGATAGTAGTTTTATTGATAAAATTTTTATTATATAAAGATTTATTTTTTAAATAATTTGGTGCAGTATTATGGTTTTTTAAAAACTAAAATATTCTCTAGTGTAAAATAATTTTGCCAATTGAATATTTCAGTTTAGCTTTTGTAGTGTTTCACATGGATTGAACCAGACAAATATTTTTAAAGACCTGAATTTGATCCAAAATTTTGAATCATATCCAAGTACTTATAGATTCAGATTGGTATTTAAATATACAGATCTGGATCTAATCAACTTTTTACATATAACAGATTGGGTCTTTATATGGATCTGAATTTGACAGACCAAACCCAAATCTTTGATTTTTGGAACTTGAAAAGTATGGATCTAGATCAGAACCAGTCTGCAGTAACATTACTTTTGACAATAGTAGTATCTATAAAATTATCATAAGTCATTTTAGTGAAGATTAATTAAAATTACAATACAATCAAATTATTTCTCAATATAGTTGATATTTAAAAAATTTTAATGAACCCAATTTTTCGCTGTAATGAGAGTAACTTGTATTAATATTGTATTATCTAGCAATAATAAAAATATCCTAAAATAAAAGTCATTTTATTAAGTTTGTTTGTAAACATGAACTACAAAAAAAAACTGTTACTGGTCCATATTTTTTTTTAACATATGACAAAGTGAATATTACTTTATAATTGTGATATGAACAAATTTCTTGTAGAAAGTGAATAATCTGCTAAATATAAAACTTTAAGCATTTATTTAAAAAAATAATAAAAAATTAGGTTTTTGCAAATATATAATAAATGTGACGGCTGATGCTGAATTTGGCTGATGCTGAATATCCCGTGACATTTCAGGCCGGAATTTGCAGATCGTGTCACGTTTCGATCGTGTAACAACGTACCATTTGGGCCGGAATTGCAGATCACATCATGTGCTGAACGTACAATATAGCAATGCATATCATTGTTTTGCTGCATATCCTTTTTTTTTTTTTATGTTCGCCCACCTACCAATTGTTTTGTTTTTTTAAAATTTTTTTTTTTTTTGAAAAACTTTTTTTTTTTTTATCAACCTATGCCGGCAATCCCAAAAATCCCTGAAACGGAAGCTGAATACCAAGCAATAGTGGAGTATCTTCACTCCAAAACAATACCCGATGTTTTGAAAAAGTGTGCCAAGACAAATTTTATTCGTCGATGCACAAAGTTTGTGTTGAACGAAAATAGAGCCTTATAAACTCCTGCGGTTGTAAAGAATGGTATTATACTTGAAAGACGCCGTGTGGTCCCCAAGTATGACCAAGAATTATGCACCCACATATTACAGCATTTTCACGACCAAGCCAACCACCGTAACTACCACAAGACGTTTACTGCTATTTCAGAACACCATATCGGAATTACACAAGAAGAAGTCCAAGCATACGTTAACCAATGTAGCTCTTGTGCAGTAAGCACTTCTCTTAAAGAAAAGACTGATATGATACCAGTAGCATCTACAGCACCATGGGAACATATTCTGATTGACCTTGTAGACTTTCGTGATTATACAGAAATGAAAGATGGTTTCGCATGGTTATTTACATGCATTTGTGTGTTTTCA
The DNA here is from genome assembly GCA_003550325.1 of Gigaspora rosea. NCBI lineage: Eukaryota > Fungi > Glomeromycota > Glomeromycetes > Diversisporales > Gigasporaceae > Gigaspora > Gigaspora rosea. The sequence goes on along the minus strand of QKWP01001289.1, from coordinate 28,521 downwards.
AAGTTCCTTGCAGCTGTTCCTCTCAAAAACAAGGAATCCAACATGGTTGCAAGTCACCTTGTAAAGGACGTTTTTTAGATTCTGGGCCCCCCACAATTCTTCAAAGTGCCAACGGCAAGGAGTTTGTCGCGCAAATCCTTACCCAAATATGTGGGACCCTGGGTATTACTATTAGGCATAGTCGGCCCCGTCATCCACAATCGCAAGGTCAGGTTGAACGCCTTAACCAGACCGTTGGTCGTGGCTTTACCAAAATGCTATAGGATAAAAATAGTTAATTACAGTCGCCTCTCTCTAATCTGAACCTCTCTAAACCGAACACAATTAAACTCTCTCTAAACTGAACAAAATCTCCTAGAACATTTGTAAATTTTATTTTAAAATTCGGATAAGCCTATATAACTTTTTGAAAACTGAACTTTTTCAAATTTTATATAGTAAAAAAAAGCAGTCCCGGCAGTTCGGATTAGAAAGAGTTGACTGAACAACGGAAGGACTGGGTTAATATTGTTGATGCCTTTGTTGTATCATATAATTCTTCCACACACGAAGCACATGGTCGTACGCTACACCAGGTGATGTTTGGTTGGAAAATGTACTGTGTTTATGATACTCCCAATGAATTGCAAAATCTTCATAAAGAGGTTGATTGTAACGATGTTGATGTTACGTCTGAGATTGTCGACCAATATCTTTCGCGCGCATTGCAAATTTATCAATCCGTCAATTCATCACTAGAGAAATCTCGGGATAAGATGTGTAAAAAGGGTAGCGTTCATAAAAAAAAGTCGCAAAACAATACAATTGAAGCTGGGACGATAGTTGCTATTGCACCGGATTATGACACGAATCAACAAACGCGAAAACGAAAGCTTCAGCCAACGTTTTCACAACAAGGTGTGTTCAAAGCATTGACATCCAACAATCGCACAGCGATTATAGAAGTAGACGGCAAGGAGGTCCGACTTCCTGTTAGTAGAATCAAAGTCATTTAAAAAAAAAAGGTAAAAAAAAAAACGAAGAAAAAAGAAAAAAAAAACAAAGAAAAAAGAAAAAAAAA
>QKWP01001289.1:0-17556 GCA_003550325.1 Gigaspora rosea | reverse complement strand
AAAAAAAAAAAAAAAAAAAAAAAAAAAAAAAAAAAAAAAAAAAAAAATTGAAAAAATTGAAAAAGGGACAGCGGGTAATGCAAAACGAAACAATCAACTTTGTGTGGCCTTAAGGAGTGGCTTTTGTCAAGAATTTATTTATTTTCTGATGCACACCTACACTCATACATATAGTTAAAAATTACAAGTTCGAAATGTGACAAAAAGAGAAACACTATCAACCCAATTCAAGATCCGTATGAAAACATAAACTAATCTTTTTTTAACAAAAACTACATGCATAAGAAATTTTGAATATTTCGCTGTAGTGACTAATGAGTACGAAACAGTCAACCCAATTCAAGATCAATATGAGAACATAAACTAATCTTTTTTTAACAAAAACTACATGCATAAGAAAGTTTGAATATTTCGCTGTAGTGACTAATGAATACGAAACAGTCAACCCAATTCAAGATCAATATGAGAACAATCTTTTTTAACAAAAATTACATGCATAAGAAATTTTGAATATTCGCTGTAGTGACTAATGAATACGAAACAGTTTCGATTTTTCTTTTGGATCTTTGAGTTCCTGTCGCATGAATGAAAAGTATTATTGTCAAATATTACAGAGAAGGACGACATACATTTTCAGGTCAATTTCTAGAGCATATTGCTTAAGACGATTAATCCAAGGTGGCCTACTCTTTTGTGGTGTAAAAGAACCTGTTCTTGGTAAAAGTTATATTTCCTTCAGTAAGACAAAAGAAAAGTTGATATCCGAATTATAATCCTTATTAATATATTGTCCAACCTACTCTTAATGATAGGATGACTCTTAGAAATAGTCATCTGGAAGAATGTGTCGGGAATAACGAATAAATCAAAACATCTTCTTGAGTAAGATTACGGAAAATCTTAATCCTGCATGCTTGATCTCTTTCCAAGACCATACTGGCATGTACTGAATATTTGTTCCAAGCTTGTCAAAATTACGGTAGTAGCTTTTCTAGGTGAACATATGAAATTGTCTTAGTGTCATATTCCATTGGTCTCCTACCATCCACGATATACCAAACTTCTTCATTGCTGAGTAATCTCTGAATGCAAGAACATTGTCTTCGGTGTGACTGAGAACACCTTCCTCACTGAAGAAAATCGGAAACTTGTTATGTTTGTGATATACAACTGTTTTACATTGTTGCGAAAGAAGATAAAGTAGATAATTACCAAATAAGGTTATCCCAATTCCTGGATTGCTAGTAATATGCCAACAGGCTGTTTAACTCTTAAAAATAATATTACACAGGTGGTGGTAACATTCACAGATGAACAGAGTGGATGTATTGGAACTATGTTCATATTTGCCTAGAAGATAGTAAGTGTCCCTGGATAATTCAAGAAACTGGCCACCATCGTGTTTCTCAACTTTCCCGTCCTTCAAAGCATTCCAAGGTCTTCCCAAATTTTCGTCATTGTTATCATATATTCTTCGTTTACTAAGGGATTCTATATATCAGAAGATTATTAACTTAACAAAATGAAGTAAGGCTATCGAAAATCAAGCCAAGATGCGTTCATTTCATCGACTAATAACAAGCTGCTCTACGATTAGTGTTCCAACCCAGGTCGGGTGACCTGTACGGGTCACCCAACCCAATGGGTCATGGGTCAGAATTTGTTCTAATCTGGGTCAAATGGGTCAGAATTAGGGATAATAAAAAAAATTTTTTTTTTAAACGTTTTTTATACCAGGAATGGAGTGATATGTAAATATCACAAAGTGTATGGTTATACAGCAATTTAATATCGTTACTCCACAAAATCTTATTAATCATTGGGTAATTTATTGAACACAATAGGGATGTGACCGTGGATTTTCTCTTTTATATATGTACATATGTACATGCTTTGCTGTCACTTTACTGTATTATTAGCTTATTGAAAAATTTTATATGTGCTAACTTGTATTAGTTGATCAATCTAAAAATCGTCGATTCATAATTATTAAATTAATTTATACAGTAGTAGAATATTTAAAGAAGTCATGCACGGGAAAATAAGTAATCTCCGTAGGCTATTAGTAATAACTTCATGTCCTTTTTTTTAAATTTAATTTTGATCTTTGAGTAAACTGGTTTTGTGCAATAATGTCGCGCAGCTATCTAGTAGTTTTAAATTTTTTTTAAAAAAAAGACTACTATATAAATTCGAATTTATTAATATTACTGTATCATTACACAACTTTATCAGTCTTTTCAATTAAGGAGACAATCTAATTCTATGAATTCTATAAATACTGCATATTAAAAACAATGATAATATGCAGAATTCATAGTATTCACAGAATTCGATTGTCTTTCTAATTCAAAGCGCGATTAAGGGTAGGGTGTACAAATTTCCAATTTCATATAAAATTGATTGTAGATCAACTTTGTGTAACCAATTTATATGATATCATATGATTTACATTTAAACATCATATGATCTGACCAATTAATTTTTTGTACAACCTACAAAAATCATATAGCATCCTACAAAAATTTAATTATATGTAAAGTTAATTTTTTTAAAGCAATAGATATTGCGCAACTTCATTATTATAAACAAACTATTTAAAACTACCTATTATATAAATTTTATACAAATTGGTCAAGATCTTAAAAAAATTTATCAGAAGCATTTTTTTATTTACTATATAAAATTCTAATATACCACGTAGATCATATGAAAAATGATCTACGTTCACCCTACCCTTAACTTTAAGAAATTTTATAATTGTCCATATGACCCGTTGACCCAGGTCACGACCCGGGTCAAGTATCTGACCCATCGGGTCACTATTATCTGACCCAGGTCGGAACACTATCTATGATAATATGAATGTATTTTTTGAGGTAGGTTCTATAATTAAATTAAGTTAATATTCAGTGTTATTGGTGAATATGACACAGTAAAAGAAAACATACCAGACTTTAGAAGTTCATTGAAATAAGAACTACCTCTCTATTATCTTCACATGTAGAAAGAATGCATTCCTCTTCAGCTATTATTTCTAGATTAATAGTGAAGAGGACTCATAGTGCAGTTTTTTTCTCCATTGAATCAAGTTTGTTAATTGCTTCAAAGACGTTAGACATTGTTAAAAAGAGTAGCACAACACGAATAGATGAAATTGAAAAAAATTTTGGAAAATCGAATGTTGCACAAATCTGACTTATCAGTCATACTTCATACCATCGTCATCAAACTAGAACCTATCATGTAATTATATTCAAAAAGCAATAGTTCTTAACATAGCAGGCTTTACTTGATTAGATTATCGACACAATATGTTATACAATATGTTTCACATAGTGGCGTAATGTTTTGCAGTTACAAAAATAGTTTAGTAGCCACAGAGACGAATTGGCCAAACTTGATACCAAAAAAAAGCGAAAAAGTACCTTTTGGCAGTGTTGTACATTTTGGCTATCGAAGGCCTTTTTTGGCCTTGTCCACGTCCAAAATGTCCAAGTGTCCAAGATTGTCCAAAACTTATACAGGCTTTAATAATTATTAAATTTGTCTAAAAAATATACGATTATATATTTTTTAAGGTGCTAAACATATTCTAATTAAAATTAAAATAGATTGTTTTAATAAAATTTTAAGTAATTTTACTTTATTTAATTGTCCAAAATTGTCCAAAATTGTCCAAACTACTGTCCTGTTCCATAACAACACTGCCTTCTGGTCTATAAACTGTCAAAGTAATTTGGTAATTCACGAATTAATTTGGAAGTTAGATGAAAGGTATGTTTGATCATTCAAGTTTAACTTATAGGTACAATAAATCAATTAAAATTGGCAATTTAAGCTATCTTTTACGTATTTTATGAAAACTTATTCTTTGTAATCACAACTAATATAAAACATAATTATAATAGGACCCCAAAAAACTCTGATACAACTCAGATCTGAGTTTGTATAATTTTAGCAGTATTTTAGCCAAATAGATATATAAAATAGAGCAAAATTTGAAATTTTACTATATAAAAATGCAACATTTGATGAATTTCTATATAAAATTTTCTTTTTTAGAATTATCTGAGTTGTATTAGAGTTCTTCAGGGTCCTACTATAATATAGGCTAAAAATATAAAGTTGAGAGTTATAAGGTTAATAGATTCGTGAGAAGAGTTAAAGCAAAGTAGTGTACTATAACTATATAACAATTATTAAATAAAATTAAAAATTAGTTTGATATTAAAGTAGCACTAAAAGTTGTTTATAATTATTTTTTATTACTATTAGTATTTTAGAATAAGTTCAAATATTTATTTCTTGTATTTTTCGTTTTTAGTTTGTTTTTAAATCTTTTTTTTTTAATATGTTAGGATTATTTCTTTAATAAAATTTTGGGTTGTTGAAATTTTGTCCACAACAAGATTATAGTTTTAGATTTAATGTTACCAAGATTTCATTATAAAGACTTCTGCTAAGATTAATTTTATTATTGATAGTTATTTTTATACATATCAATTTTTTTCTTCGCAACAATTTACAATTATATTTAGAACTTCAATTAATTTTAATTAACCAATAAAATTTTTACTATATCACGGGTTGATCTGCAAAAATTGGCCAATCAAAATAAAAGCCTGCTATGTTACAGTTCTTAGGATCTTAGAGCTAGCATTAAAATTAGTTATTTTTAATATTATATCATAAATTATTGTATGCAAGAACTGCCTGCCATCTCTATATCAATTAAAGTCATCTCGTTGATATTCTCCTAGTATCACTAGTGTTAGCCAGTTCTTTCTATAAACTTGGTCCCATTAACATCAACAAAGTCAGTTGGAACTTCCTAGTCACTGATTTAATAATGCTTGACAAAACTCACGTGATCTGATGAAACTACATGGTTTTGTTATTTTGTTAGTGATAAAATATATAAGTTTCATCATTTCATCAATGCAAAAATAGTTTCATTTGCATCTATCACTGACTTATCAAAGGAATTAAAACCATCATTGATATAATCTGATTATTATCCTTACCTATCACCCACCTTGATAATTATCAATATTATTCTCCCCTTTGATAACTACAAAATTTTGGTTTGTTTTGTTTATCATTCGAAAGTTATAAAAGATCTCTCCCATTAACTAGCGGTTTGTTATAATCTCTCTGTAATCATTGGAGTTTAAATTAATACTATTGTCTATATTGTTTTACTCGCTCTCCAAATCAAATGTTACAATATGACAATAATTACATCATCTATCAGATAATTCAAAATAAATTGATTAATAAATGTCGCAGCATGAGAGACATTCAAATCTGATGATTTCTGGAATCTACATTACACAAGTATTTATACAGAATTGTAGTCTAAAACTAGAATTTCCAGGTATAAGCAAACCTAAAAAAAAGGGTTCGTATTATTTTGCCGACAATTACTTCACTGACATAACATTTTACCAACAAATACTCACCAACAAGTTCATTTTACTGACAGTTTGCTTCACCAAAGTTCATTTCACCGACAAGTTTTTTTTCAAAAAGCACCCTAACTTTAACCCTAATTCTACCTAATTTTACTCTGATCCTAACACAATGCCCAGAATTACTTTGTCGATGAAATGAGCTTTGGTGAAATAAACTGTGGGTAAAATGAACGTGTCAGTGAATAATTGTCAGTGAATGTTATATCAGTGAAGTGATTGTTGATTAATTGATTGCCACCCAAAAAAAAATCATTCATGTAATACTTTACTAATAAAATAGCTTTGTAGGGAACGTCTTTTCAATAAACTCAAGTTGCATTATTTGCATCATGCTGCATCACAGTAGTTATAGTGAAGGTTGAAGTACTATCTACCATATAGTAAGAGGTAATAAAAGTATATTGTACTGCTCAATTCACAAAGTTCAATATTGTTTTTTTATTTTTATTTGTTTTTTATTATAATATTAACTTTTTAGCTTTTATTTTCCAATTTTGTAGACTCTTCTTAAAGTCATGATGGTTCTTAAAAGATATTTAACACAATAGAAGTTATTTAATATATACAATAGTATAATTTTATTAATTACGTGGGTTTTAAGAAAACTATTAAAGAACGTGTAATTGTTATCAAAACCTTTTAAATAAAGTTTTTAAAACTGTAAAATTGCTATTAGTGTGTAAATTAATAGTTGGATTCTTTTACTATTTCGAAGAAAATTTTAATGTATGAATAAAGCCGTTAATTGTTTAATAATTATCTATTTGTTTTGACAAAAATGATATCACGTGTTAAAAAAGCTAGTTTATTATTGGTTAACTACCTTACAATAATCCCTGTGTTTTTCTGAAAAATGACAAAGTCCCATGCTAAATGTTGCAGATTAAAATAAAATCAGATTAAAATGAAACTAGGGACCTCTCTTGCTCACCTTTAAAGCTTATAAAACCTACATATACTTGTTTATTAATAACCCTAACTCTAAACCCTAACCCTAATGCTAAAAAAACCCCTAAAAAATGTCCTCTAAAAAATTTTAAAATTTTGCTTAAAAAATAGAAAATTTTCATTTTAATCTGATTTTATTTTAATCTGTCACAATAAATTATAATGCTATATAACGGAAACCCAGGATTATATTGTAAAAAAATAAAAAATTCAAATTCTATCATTGTAAATTTTGAAACGATTAATACTGGATTACTAAAAACTAATTTATTTAATTGATCCAGATAAGATCTGCAGAGTTACTACATTGGGAGAATAGTAAATTTTGGGGATAAGTACAATATAAATTTTTATTATATGCTTCGATCTGAGCGGAATCAAATGAAAAGTATTTTTTTATTAAGTTAATGATACATGTCAATTAATTGAAAGTTGTAAAGCTTGTTGAGACACATCTAATAGTGGTTAGATCATCCAAATCGGCCCAGTAGATGGTGAGTTATTATAAAAAAAAATTGGCCAACTATATAAAATCTCTGTATAAACAATATTTGTTTATATAGAGATTTTATATAGTTGGCCAATCATTTTTTAATAATAACTCATTGTTTGCTAGGCCAATTTAGATGATCTAACCACTGTTAGATGCATCTCAATGAGCTCTACAACTTTCAATTGACCAACATGTATTGTTAACTTTATAAAAAATATACTTTTCATTTGACTCCGCTCAGTTTGAAGCATATAGTTAATATCATAGGAATTTTGCTCCAATTTCTAATATAGAAATTCTGCTGATCTTATCCGGATCATTAATTAATAAATTTTTATTTTATAATTGACAAATAGCATGGCTAATGATAGTTTAAGTACTTCTACTATGCAACAACACTTTGAGTATAAACGTGTAGTACTATGTATAAGACAAAAAAAGATCTAACTTGTCATCAAAACACTGTTCAAAAATACAATATTTGCAGTAATAGACTATATACATTACCATTGGAAGCAATTACTCAGTTTAAAGCAAATCTTGAACGGAATATGTGCAATTTGCAATCAATATAATCTCACCAGCTTGATGTCAAATATGTGACCCTCAGAGTCATTGTAGTTCAATTTTATACCAAAAAATGTAAGTGTTAATACATAATGCAAAAATTTTTTTGTCTAATTATTAATTTATTTTGGGATTCTTCTACCTGTATATTAGATTCAAGTTATACAGCATACTGATACTGAGTTAACTAATCTATCAAAATGATTATATTTGCATTTAAAAGTTTTAATCTAGCCAGAATGGATGAAAAGATTTACAAGTTCAGGTACTGCTACATTTCTAAAGCGTATTAGTCCAATTTAATATTGTATAATAATTTGTTTTTTTAATAGTAGAATATTCAATCTCTTTCAACTTGGCAAACTTGAAAATAATTACTGTAAAATTGGTTACAGTTAACAAGGCACTTTCAGCAGCAGAAAATTATGAACTGTAATATTAGAAAAATTCAAAAAGTGACAAATAGTATAATGTTGATATTTATTCATTAGTATATGTATTCCAAAAAATAATGTAATTTTTGGTTTTCGCTATTTTATAAAGCTGTATAATTGATGTGAAAAAGGATAAATGCAAGACATTTATTTATTTTTATCTTGGATTCAGTGTTGAAAGGAATAAGTGTAAATTATACTTGCATTGCCAAAATTTAAAAAAATACAATAGAACATTTCAAGTTGAAGCTTGTTATTGAAATAAAACTAGAATTGAAACAATTATTAATTTTTGTTTTTATTTAAAAATCTGTTATAAGATTTATGCATTAGGTGGGTGGCAATCAATTAATCAACAATCACTTCACTGACATAACATTTCATTTCACCAACAATTATTCACTACACGTTCATTTTACCGACAGTTTATTTCACCGAAGCTCATTTTACTGACAGAGTAATTCTGGTCATTGTTGTTAGGGTCAGGGTAGAATTAGGTAGAATTAGGGCTAAAGTTAGGGTACTTTTTGAAAAAAACTTGTCAGTGAAATAAACTTCGGTGAAACAAACTGTTGGTAAAATGAACTTGTTGGTGAGTATTTGTCAGTAAAATGTTATGTTGGTGAAGTGATTGTTGGTGAAATAATATGAACTCGCATTAGGTGGCTGCTATTATAAAAGTGATTAGGCTGGCTTTTTATATATAAAATAATGAACTTTATTAATTGATAATCCACCCATCAACTGGAGAATGGCGTAATGTGGCATACTTCTATATAAAAGTTTTTTTCTTAATAAGTTAACGATGCATGTACACTAATAGAAAGTTGTAGAGCTCATCGAGACATATCTAATAGTGGTTAGATCATCCAAATTGGCCCAGTGAATGGTGAGATATCATCAAAAAATAATTGGCTGACTATATGAAAATCCATGATGGAAATTATATATGAAAATCACTATAGGGAAATTTGGCGTAATTCTATCTAAAACTTTTTTTATACTAAGTTAACAATACATGCCACTATTAAAAGTTGTAGAGCTCGTTAAGAGCATCTGATGGTGGTTAGATCATCTAAACAGCCTAGTGGATGGCGAGATATCATCAAAAAACAATTGCCCGACTATATAAAATCTCTATGTAAACAATGTTTGTTTATATAGAGATTTTATATAGTCAGCCAATCATTTCTCGACGATATCTCGCCATTCACTAGGCCGATTGGATGATCTAACCACCGTTAGATGCATCTCGACGAGCTCTATAGCTTTCAATTAATGGGCATGTATCGTTAACTTAGTAAGAAAAAAAGTTTTAGATGGAAGCACGCTACATTTCGCCTATAGTGATTTTTATATGAAATTTCTGTCACAGATTTTTATATAGTCAGCCAATCGTTTTTCGATGATATCTCACCATTCACTGGGCCAATTTGGATGATCTAACCACTTAGATACATCTCGAGAGCTCTACAACTTTCAATTAGTGGACATGTATCGTTTACTTAGTAAGAAAAAAACTTTAACATGGAAGCACGCCACATTTCGCCATTCTCCAGTTGACAGGCAGATTATCAATTAAATATATGAGAAATTATAGGCATCTTTCATGAGAGATATATCTCTATACAGTCGACTCTGGATATAACAAACCTCTATATAACGAACTCTGGATATAATGAACTCAAAATTTAAAATTTTTATAATAGTTTGATATAAAAAGTGCAATAGGTCTTTAAGAAAACATAGTAATTTTTTATAGTGACTTTTTTTTTTTGCCAGACCCAAGGGTTGGTATAGAAAGAGTCAACTGTATATTGAAAAAAAAGAATTTATATTTGTAATTTTTCACAAATCTTTGTATATGGAAAATTTTCAGCAATAATCAAAAAATCCAAATATTGTCTTTAACATCTTGTTTATTTTTTGTAAAGATTGGTAAAAAATATTCCAAAAAGCATCTTTCTCTTTATAGTTATTATCAATTATAGGTAAGAATACAAAATTTATACTAAGTATTTCACTTTTTTATAGCTTTTTTTTTAAATTTGCTTTATCTATATAAGGATTTTTAGCTTTACTCCAAAATTCAATTTCAGATATTTCTTTAGAATATGATGTTATGTAGTAATATCCACATGTACATAAATAGCTTTCTATGCATGATATTCTTTTTCTTGTATTTTATAAATTGGTAAGCAAATAGAATTTATAGTATTTGGTAATTGGATTATACTATTTTCTTGTATTTAATTTAAAAAAAGTATCTTCCAATCTAGCAAACTACTAGTTACAATTTTTTGAGATCTAATATAAATTTGTTCTAATATACTTAGAAGTTGCCATTTATATGGTTTGCAAGTATAATTAGATATGTTATTCAATTTATTAAGTTTTTTAGTTATTAATAAATAATTAAATCCAAATAAAGTAATTCTATTGTGGTTTAACTTTAGATTGGTCTTTTTCCATATGCTATTTGCTGTTTCATCTTCATAATGTGCTATTATTGTAGTTTTTGAGTAAAAGTCTAAAATAAATGTATTGTCTTTAATTTATTATAAAACAAGACATTTTTGGCTATTTTTAGCTATTAATAATGAAGATATAAATTTATTTGGCAAAAAACTATAATTTAATATAACAACAATATATGGTTCAATTTTTAAAAAAATTGGAAAATAAAAAATATTTTTGTATATTTTGTTGACAATATATATATTATCAAATCCCATAATAGCTAGTCCAGAATATTCTGTATTAGTTTTGAAAATCAAAGATTATACTGAATTTATAGCTATAGAAGGTGATAATAAAATTGATAAGCTATATTCACCACTATTGCAATAGACCCAGGTTGAAAATAGTTTGTTTCAGATTTGATGACAGAGATTATAACTTGTCTTTGATTTATCTCTACAGCAATGCTTATACAAAGCTGATATAGTATAGTTATTAAATTGCCAGAATCTTGAGCCCATTGGATTCACCAATCACATGCATATGGTCCAAAGTGTAAGTTTGGTTCTATTCAACCTTGGTCAAGTAAAGTAACTAAATACTTGTTTTATTTTTAAAGTTTATTAGTAGTCAATTTTTTGTTATTTCAAGTTAAACTTTTTTTTATTTTTAAAGTTTATTAGTAGTCAATTTTTTGTTATTTCAAGTTAAAGCTTTTTATAATTTAATACTTGCTAAGTTTTATTAATTAATATCGCATATCATAATTTAAAATGAAATTTACATTCTACGCTTAACCTGCTAGCCTTCTAAAACCCATTAATACTTGTTTATTATAATTTTTTTTAAAACTAACCCTAACCTTAAACCCCTAACCCTAAAAAATGCACTCCAAAAAAATTTATTTTCGAGATTTTATACTATCATTTCATTTTAATCTGGATTTCATTATGATCTGTCACAATTAATGAAGATTATTTAATGTGGATTATCAATTAATATATCTTTTTTTAAAAAAAAATATTTTTCTTTTTTTTTAAATACAGCAAACTATACATAACTAATTATTAAAATAAACAATATTAAACCAATAAAAAGAATATAATAAGTTAGATTAAAACCTATTTTATTTGATATTAAAAAATTTTTAATAATTAATCAAAAATATAAAAATTTTATTTAGAGTTAAAATTATGAAACTTTTTGAGAAGCAAATCTTTTTGCACTAGCCAATAATAAAATTTAAGTAATAAACCAATAATTATAAAAATAGATTTATTAAAAGCAAATATTTTAACAATCTAAATATTTATATTATATAAGTAATAGTTTTGTTTAAATTAAATTATCTAATATATGTAGTACTTACCAAAAGGAATTGTAGTGGAATCTATAGGTTTACTTGCTAGTGCTGCTAATATAGAATAATTAATTAATAAAAAATTAAATAAATAATACAATATAATTTTAAAATAAGTACTTTTAATAGCATTTGATATTTTCTGAGTATAGATAATTTTGCTAGTATACATAGTATCAGGATGTTTTGGTAAAGTAATTTGTAATTCTTTAACCATTTTATCAGCAGCTAAGAATTGACTTTTAATTATGTCTGAATTTTCATTATCTAAATCTGAATTTTCATTATCTGAATCTGAATTTTCATTATTTGCATCTTCATTATCTAAATTTGAATTTTTATTATTGCATTTTTATTAACTGAATCAGAATTTTCATTATTTGTATCATCATTATCTATGTCTATATTACCTGATTCTTCTATTATATCATACCAGTAATTAAGCATGCTCCAAATGCTACATGCATCAGGCCGTTGTTGTGGATTAGAATCCATGCATTGCTTAGCTAATTTAACATAGCATTCAGGCGTTCCAGGTGCAAATTCAGGTCGTAATCCAATGCAAATTTTTACAGCAAGTTATTCATTAAATTGATAACCATCAAAGGGCCTTTGTCCAGTTGATATTTCTGCCATAATGATACCAAAACTATAAATATCAGCTTTTTGTGTAAACTTTTGACCCGATAAGACTTCTGGAGCAACATAAGGTATAACTCCATAAATACAATCTTTTGAATCATTTTCATTATACCTTTTAGACAATCCCATATCTGAAATGTAAGATTGTATAACATTACTAATACCTTTATCTTGCATAATATTACCTCTATGGAATTCTGCATGTATATACTCTGCATTATGAATTTTTTTTAAATCTTTTGAAATATCTCAAAGTAGCTTTAATTTAGTCTGCCAGGTAAGCTTTCGAAAATTTTTTTTTAAAAACTTATAAAGGCTTCCGTTATCTGCATATTGAAATACCATCAAGTATTCATTTGTTTTTGTATTTTGAGCCAATCCATATATTTTAAGCTTAGTACCCAAGAGTCCGCATTTTGCAAGACTTTCAAACTTTATAAATTTATATAAATTAGTTCATTTTAATAAACTATACAATTGTATAATAATAATTTAACTTACTTCTTTCAAAATATCATGATTTTCCTTAGAACCAGATAAGGTCTTGAGAGCAACAGTGCTAGAAGGTTTGCGCGTTCTCACATATATATAGTGGTCACCATCTTTATTATCATCGTTAAAATCGCTGTCATCATCATCCTCATCATCCTCAACATCAACATCATCATCCTCATCCTTATCTGTTTTCTCAATTTCCTTGATCTCTCGTATACCATCTAACCAGGTTGCTGAAAATATAGAACCATATCCTCCTTCACCGATTTTTTTAATATTAACTAGCCTATCAAATGAAATCCACTCAACCAAGTCTTCATAAATATAGGTTCTAAGTTGAATCGCTTTCATGCAATCGTCAATCTTTTTATTTCCACTTGTCCATCCTTGAATTGTTATATCAGGATCGCATGTCTGACACCATGCTTTCTGCGTATTAAATTCATTACAATTTGCACATTTTCCATATTTAGAATTTCTATAAAATAGTTATAAAACATTTATTTCACATTTAATATAATTTTATACTTAATATGAAATGTAATTAATTTTATACTCACCGACTAAATTAATGCGAATGAAATGAATTTAAACGTAATGGTAAATAAGTATTTATGATCTTGTTTTGTGAACTTGTTTTGCTGTTTTTAATTCCATTGATTAATAAATGTTCTTTATACTCACGCACTGAATGAGGTAATTAATGCGAATGAAATGAATTTAAACGTAATGGTAAATAAGTATTTATGATCTTGTTTTGTGAACTTGTTTTGCTGTTTTTAATTCCATTGATTAATAAATGTTCTTTATACTCACGCACTGAATGAGGTAATTAATGCGAATGAAATGAATTTAAACGTAATGGTAAATAAGTATTTATGATCTTGTTTTGTGAACTTGTTTTGCTGTTTTTAATTCCATTGATTAATAAATGTTCTTTATACTCACGCACTGAATGAGGTAATTAATGCGAATGAAATGAATTTAAACGTAATGGTAAATAAGTATTTATGATCTTGTTTTGTGAACTTGTTTTGCTGTTTTTAATTCCATTGATTAATAAATGTTCTTTATACTCACGCACTGAATGAGGTAATTAATGCGAATGAAATGAATTTAAACGTAATGGTAAATAAGTATTTATGATCTTGTTTTGTGAACTTGTTTTGCTGTTTTTAATTCCATTGATTAATAAATGTTCTTTATACTCACGCACTGAATGAGGTAATTAATGCGAATGAAATGAATTTAAACGTAATGGTAAATAAGTATTTATGATCTTGTTTTGTGAACTTGTTTTGCTGTTTTTAATTCCATTGATTAATAAATGTTCTTTATACTCACGCACTGAATGAGGTAATTAATGCGAATGAAATGAATTTAAACGTAATGGTAAATAAGTATTTATGATCTTGTTTTGTGAACTTGTTTTGCTGTTTTTAATTCCATTGATTAATAAATGTTCTTTATACTCACGCACTGAATGAGGTAATTAATGCAAATGAAATGAATTTAAACGTAATGGTAAATAAGTATTTATGAACTTGTTTTGTGAACTTGTTTTGCTGTTTTTAATTCCATTGATTAATAAATGTTCTTTATACTCACAAATTAAATTAATACGAATAAAATGAAATGAATTTAAACGTAATGGTAAATAGGTATTTATGTTCTGTTTTGTGAACTTGTTTGCTGTTTTTAATTCCATTGTTTAATAAATGTTCTTTATACTTACGTGCTAAAGTAACCAACAATAAATATTTAAGAACTTATAATTAGGTTAACTATAATAGATAATCTTAAATGCTTACTCACTAATTGTTAAAATTGTGTAAGAGATCTTATTTATTAAATAATAAAAAATAAATAAAAATTAACATATTAACATAATTAACTTACTTATAGATCCAGTTCCTAAATTCACCATAATTCTCTTCTACGCCAATTCCATATCTGTAACAAATGGCAGTCTTCCAAATTCCCATAGAATTACCTTCTTCCGCAGATTTCAAATAATATGTAAACGCTTTATGCTTATCAACATCAACTCCTAAATAATAACAATAACCAACTTGATAAATTCCGTTAGAATTATTCATTTCTGCCGATTTTTGATAATATGTAAATGCTTTTCGTTCATCCTTTTCAACTCCAATTTCATATTCGTAACAATATCCAAGCCTGTAAATTCCGTCTGGATCATTCATATCTGGCAATTTTTGACAACTAGCGAAATTTGTTTATTGAAATTATCGATTAATTTGGTCAAATTTTCGTTTGACATTTTTGATTTATGAAAAAAAGAAATATATCAATGTGTAAAATTTATTATTTGCATTGATTATATAATATAGCCTAAACTATACTTGTACAGCGTTCAGCAATGCATGTAGTATGTACAGCACGTATACGTACAGTTACGTACGTACGATGCATTGAAGATAAGCTAAATTCGATAACGGCTTATTTTAAGTTTCAGCAGCATGCATGGAATAATTACTATTAAGTATATATTATTCTTGGCATATTATTATTCTATACATAAAGTTTGAGTTCTAGATCCTTCACTCTATTGAGATTGATAATTTAAGACCATTTACTTTTAAAGTGCTACCATTAATGCCTTATCTAAAATCTGGTAATTCTATGAGAATCTGGAAAATTGTCTTTACTGAATTAATGATAAATATGCTTATTGTTTAATTTTTCAAAAATGTTCGTAATATTGATTAAAAAAATTCTTAAACACCAATTCTTTAGGGATAATCAATTTTATGAATTATAAAAACCATTGATTGCGAAAGTTCGTGGCAATTTTATTTAAATTATATGAACAAAACTGATTAATTCTTTTAGTCCGTAAATATGTATAAAAAGTTAGAGCATTTATTAATCAAATAAGCTACATATTCATGTCCATGAATATTTAATTTTATTTTATCATATTAAGAAATGAGCATAAATAAGCATAAAGAATATTAATATAATCCAGTTTAAGGCATTCGGTTTATTGTTATTTAGCAATTATTATTCATTACGTATATTATTATTATTTTTTTTTATTATATAATTATGGCACTTTACATTCTTACTATACAGATAGATTATTTTTTTTATTACATTTATTTTTTCTTCACACATGTTCACGTTTCATGTTCTCGTGAACAAGTTCATCTCGTTGATAACTGCACCTCAGAAATAATACAAACTTCTCATTATTTCAAATGTGCATTATGTTAAATCTTTATTTTCTCGCCAAAATTATCTAATGAAACACACGTTGAGAAGGGGTTCTTTAGACCCTACTGATATCTATAACGGCTATATACTAATAACACTAACTAATTCAATTCTACAAGTGCTCAAGACTTCTAAACCTTGAGATGGTAGGCAGAAAGAGGTGGGGTTGATTTGTTCCGGGTTTCAGGGTTCAGAGGTCATGGAATTGGGTTAAGCTAAGTATATAACTACTTATTGTGCTCTGTATTTGATTATTCGTCTGATACTAATCTACTAAGTCTTTATCTTGTATAGTTTATGGGATTCGAAGGTTCACTCTGAGTCGGGGTTTCGCTTATAATGTCACGAGTAATTTTGGCGATCTGAGCTTAAATAGCACTCCGACGGCGGCTAGCAGCGGTCGAAAACTGGAAAATAAGAGTCACGGGGTAATAGATATCAGGTTGCCGATTGGTCTTCCAAGGTTGATCAATACTAGATAACCACAGGGTTACTGATTGTTCGATAAATAAGGTAGCTAAGCCTTGCCTTATTTGTAGTAACAATAGAGCAGGTGACTACTAAGGTTTTTAGTATAAATAGGGATAAGTACTACAACTTAGGTTCTTTTATTTTCTTTTACGGGTAAACTATCGGGATAATTAAATAAAAAATAGATGGAAACTATACTACACAACACTTCTACTCGAATTTCAAAGTTAACTTTTAACAAAATTGGCAACAAGGTTTTATGATAATAATGAGAAGAATATCGGGACGATTTTTAGGAGACGAGTTATTAACTACTGGAGTTATCACTTCTGCTATTATAGTTTCGAAGTATTAAACTCAACTAAGTTCTTAACTTTAACTCTAACTGAGTTGTTTTTATTAGATGCGACTGAACCATCGCTTAAATACTTTTTACATTCTTATTTACACGCAGCTTAGACTACTGAACTTAGTGCATAAATGTGCGAAAGCGAATAAATGTAATTTAGCGAATAAATGCGACAAAGCGAATAAATGTAATTTCGCGAATAAATGCAGGGGCGTTATACAGATAAGGAAATAATTTACTACTTCTATCTTTGGGCCTTATTCTTTTTATACGTACTGACTAGTTGAGCATATAGGGGCTATGTATATTGAGCAAAGTAAAGAAGAAAAGAGAAAGAAAAAGAAGGAAAAAGAAGAAAATAAAAAGATAATAAAAAAAAAAGAAACTAATTCGATCATGGGTACAGGGAACCCTTCACAACATACACCTAATTTTTTTCATTGACCAAAAAAAATTGCTGCACATAATGTTACACAAAATAGATGATATTACGTATGTAAATGATTTTAATTAATAGTAGGGCAAAAAGGGGAGTTCTGGGACACTTTTTTCACACCTCTATATGAATGATGTTTAAAAATCATTTTAATCGTCATCCTGCTATATTTTATAGCACTTTT
>QKWP01001288.1:129118-148940 GCA_003550325.1 Gigaspora rosea | reverse complement strand
TAATTAACGAGACGTATATATATAAAGTTACAAAAATAGATGAGGATACAATGCCCATTATCTTATTAGTTAACCGGATATTTTATAACTAGCAGTTAACCAGATATTTTATAACTAGCAGTTAACCGGTTATTATACTTAGGGTACAATCGGATATAACTTTTATCCGTTTACTTTAATAGGGTATAAAACCGGTTATTAGATTTTATAAAAGGTTATACCCTTTCGGGTAAAGAGTTATCCGGGTACGACCACTACAAGTTAGCAGGTTTCTTTTTTATTAAATCTTTGGTTTGAAATTTATGATATTTGGCGTCAAAAATTATATATGCAAAATAATCTACATCATGCATGTGACAGATGTACTATATTTTATATTGTATAACCAATTCGAGAAAGCCTACCCTTAAAAATTTACTTAATAAAGTGTAAAATATATATATAATAGCATGTTATATAACGTAAAATTTTATTCTAAACAACTTTTTCTAAGTCATAAAAATAAATTGTCTTAGTAAAAAAAATGGTTTATAAGAAAAATCAAAAATTTTCAAAGTTAACACATATAAAACTTTTTTTTACTAAAACAATCTACTCTTTTACTTAGAAAAAGTTGCTTAGCATAAAATTTTACATATATCTTAAACATAAATATAGATTATATTAGTATAAAAAAAAGTTTTATATGTGCTAACATTCAAAATTTTTGATTTTTTTATAAAATGTTTTTTTACTAAGACAATCTATCTTTATGACTTAAAAAAAGTTGTTCAGAATAAAATTTTACATTATATATTTTAATATTGCTTATTTATTTTTACATTTTACTAGTAACATTTTTAATTTTTAAAACTTAAAATTTTTTGCCTACAAAATCGTGCAATTTGATTGGTCAGAATCAGGGGTGCAACAAATTTCTATTCCCTTAGCAAAAATTCCCAAAATTTAAGAAGCAAAAAAATGGTTTTTGGCAATTATTTTGGCATCCAGTGGTCCAATTTGAATGAACTTTTTTTAAAAATGAAGCTCTTAGTGATGCGCATCTAACAAAAAAAAGTTTATTCAATTCTGATCACTGAATCAGAAGTTATTTAAACAAATATAGTTTTGTTGTTTTTAGCAAATTAGTTATGACCTATATGAGAGATGTTTGGGTTCTTGTGTAGTACAAGCTTCTAAAGTTTATATTGGTGGCAAAAATAATAAAAATCTAAAATTTTTTTTAAAATTTTATTATACAATAAATTGTCTATAAAAATATAACAAAAATTATATTAAAAAATAGCTTAGAATCTACTTTATTTGTATATAATTAACAGAACTCTTTTTGATGATTATCTGGACCAAATTTTCCAATAGGAAAATTTTTTGTTAGAGAGTTATCTATATACTAAGTATAGTAGAATAACACAAAAATATAGTTTTTATAAAGGTCAACTTTTCTATTTGAAAATTTGTTTGTATATTCAGCATGCAAAGCCAAAAATATCTTCTTACAAGATAACTAGCAAAAGGTGGTACTCTTGTACAAAAAATTTTGGTAGAGGTTCATGAAAAGAATATTTGTTAATAAAAATAAACTATAGTAATACAACAGAAAACAACCAAAAAATGAGTTTTCTAACTTTAACTTTGTTACAAGTGACTAATGATGCCACCGAAATTGATTTTTGAAAAAGGCCTATTTCGTCTTCATTAGAGAAAATTAAAATTTTTTATAAGAAAGAGCAAATAAAATTTATATAAATATGTTCCTTATAATTTCGTCTATTCAAAAAAAGTATCAAATAATTTCGTCTTTCAAGTAAAATAGGTCAAAAACAATTTCGTCTTCAAATTTTAATTCGGATTTTAGAACCTGAAATGCTTTCGTCCTCATGTATACAAGTGATATCTCTTGTCCTTTTGGACTTTTCAAAATTTTTAAAAAGTAGTTAATTTAGTTATCCTTCCAAAAGATTAGCAGTATTTACTCCTTCCAATTTGGAAATGCATCTATCAAATCGGAATCAAGTCATAGATGAATCTTTTGAAATAAACAATGAATAATATATGAGGTGTTTTGAAGAAAACTTGAAATGAAATTTTTTTTTGAAATTCTTTTAGACATAGTTTTTTTTTTATTTTCTTACATATGCATATATAATACTTTGGCAAGGTGTTTCTTTGTGCAGTATTATAATTTTTACCATTAGTTAGTATTGTTTTTGTTTTTTATTTTTATTTTTTTCTTTTTCATTTCTTCCCAATATTAGAATTATCTTCTTTTCTTTTGTTTTTCTTTTTTGTATTGGTTTTTTCTTTTTGTGTAGTCCATTTTTTTGGTAGTTTTATTTTTACTTTCCTCTTTTTTATTTAGCCCTTTATAAAGAATGAAAAATTTTAAAAAAAGGAGCATAATACTAATACAGTACTAGCAAACTGGTTGGTAATATCTGGGAATCAAGTCTCAAGCAAGTTTGGGACTGCAACAGAGACAAATTTATAAAATAGCAGGTCGCACTTGAGTACTTTTGTATCAAGTAAGTCTTTATTTGGTTGTAATTTGATATACTATATACGTACTTTAGTATGAACAGCAGTTACTATATATTTACTAAAAAATAAAGTTAGAACTATCCAAATTAAAAAAAAAAACTAAAAAAAATCTACTTTATTTGGTATAAAGAAATTAAAATTAAATTGTTAAAACTAAAAAACTTTTATATATAAAAAATTTAAATTTTTAGTTATTATATATCTATATTTTTGTACTGAACTATATTTAAGAATTAATATATATAGGGAAGTCAGTAGAAAAAAGACAAATTTATCTAATAAATTTGTTTTTTTATTAACTTTTTCTATATATAGCTATAAACAACATATAGACATACTATTAATATTGCTTTTTTTATAGAAAAATTTTGTAGCTATATAAATATTAGGATTAGATTAAACTTGTTAGTGTTAAAATTAAACTTGTTAGAATTAAAGTTAGGTTTTAAATTTAGTTTTAAATAAAATTATAAAAGAAACATTTTTGCTTGGTAATATAATTAGGGTGCGAAACGGGCCGGGCCAGGTCGGGCTTTCTAAGACCCGAAACAGAGCCCGAAAAATTTTTTTAGGCCCGATTCAAGCCCGAAGCCCGACAAAAAGCCCGTTAAACAAACCGGGCCAGGCCTTATTATAAATCGGGCTAAAGCCCGACAAAAAAGCCTGCTAAGCAAACCGGGCCAGGCTTTATTTAAATTCGGCC
This sequence comes from Gigaspora rosea, assembly GCA_003550325.1. NCBI lineage: Eukaryota > Fungi > Glomeromycota > Glomeromycetes > Diversisporales > Gigasporaceae > Gigaspora > Gigaspora rosea. The sequence goes on along the minus strand of QKWP01001288.1, from coordinate 145,699 downwards.
CAAGCCCGGCCCGGCCTGTATTTTATATAGATTTTTTACTCCAATGGCAGAAGATGCCGTCAGAAATCGTATTAAAACCTTTATTAAAAGCCGATAGTATAGTGTTGAATACCGATAGCATGGATAATAATATATTCGAAATGAAAATTTTTATTTAATGAAGTACAATATTTGTGAATGTATTTCAAAAAGCAAATTATTCGGCTTTCTGCTATTTCAAAATTATATTTTCGAAAAATCCTTATTGAATTTGAGCCCGATTTGTTAGCTACATCCAAGGAAAATTTAACCGAACTTCAAGTAACTAACTATCCTAATCTAGTTTGTGACAAAAAGATTGAAATTGTATCCTTTTTTTTTAAAAAAAATTATACCGATCAGTTACATTATTTTTACCTTACGTGAAAAACTATCATTATTAATCAGATTGAGCATTATCTCTCAATTTTTCCCAGCCTTGTTCCTTTTCATTTCTTAGCCAGTCTTGGCCACACACTAACATTTCAGCAGTTTCCGGAGAGAGGTTCGATCGTTCATCATCAATAATCCTACCTGCGATACTAAATATCTGAACAAACAATGCATGGTTAATGCAAGAACTTGGCCAATACTGAAGCTAACCAAAGAAAATTTTTTTCTAATAATTAAATGGTGAACTTCAGTATTAGCCAAAGTTTAGCATTAATTACCAAAAAATCAGTTAGTTTACATCAATAAGTCAATACCGATACTTACCATATAAGCGCGAAATAACGCGCAGGAGTTAATTTCGAATTTTAGCTAAAATTCAAAATTAACTTCTGCGCGTTATTTCGCGCTTATACAGTAATTGAAATTTTACTTACTGATTCAGAGGCTACAGAGGTTATTGGGATTGAAAGAACATCCCTCGCCATTGATGATACTGAAGGATACTTCAGTTCATTTTCCTTCTATCACACTAGAACGTCAAACGTCCCAGAACCAGAACGGGAAACAAGCAGATCACTCAAATATTGCTCAAATTCGTTCATATTATTTGTACCATGAACTTGATTATCTTTAAGAAAATGGTCATAGCTCTGCATCAATTCGTCATCCTGTGAAAAAAGATCAGAAAAATTGCTATAATTATTAAAAGAAGCCGTATTTTGCGCATATGTCAATTGATAAATCGTCGAAGCTCTATAAATTAAGAAATAGCTATTAATTTAGTAAAAATCGTTTTTTTTTTTAAAAAAAAAGTAAAATTTAAAGATAACTTTCCTCATTTAATATTGTTTAGTTTTTCCTCTGCTTCAGTGAATGATAGATTCATTTTTTGCTCATATATATGAGTAAGTAATGACATCTTGTAGCGAGGATCCAAAATCGATGCAAGACAATGCATTTCTCCCATGTCTGCCCAATATTTATCGAATTTTGATTGCAGTGGCGTGACCATTTGACAAATAAGCGGATTTGTGTTAGTAATATTTCGTTTAATGTGTATCTTGATTTTTACCAAATGGGGAAGAAAGACATTTGCAGTTGAATATTTACTTCCAGAAATAATATTTGTGACTATATTAAAAAAATTAATGTTCGATTAGTATGTTTTTGATAAATTAACTCTAAAAAAAATTTAAAATTTAGAAAATATGCGTAAAAGATTGTATTATAAATTCTTGGTTGCCTTAAAAGAGTTAGTAGCCCAGACTAATTTGTCTTTTTTAAAATAGAACCAGTAGTTCAAACTACTGGTTCTATATTAAAAAAGACAAATTAGTCCAGCCTATTAATATTCCAGATTACCTTCATAAAATGGTTTTAAAAAGCTACAAATATCTTTAGCCTTATCCCAATCATCTTCGAAAGGCATAATTAAACCAAAATTACTATCTCACAGTGCAAGACATTCAAAAACTTTTTTATATAATATAGTAGATGATAACATGAAATACACAGAATTCCAACGAGTCGGAACGTCAAGAGTTAGTCGTAAACTAGACACAAGCTCGGAACAACATCAAACTACGGCATCTTCAAAGTTCTGTTATCGTGCTTGCGAGCCATAAATCCACTTAACGCATTCTCGAATTTTACATATAACATTCCTAACCGTTTTTAGACCATCAGTAATTACTAGGTTCAATATATGAGCATAGCACCGCTGATGCAATAAACTTCCATTTGCGATAAGCATGTTTTGTCTCTCAAGATTGCGCTTTAGATTCGTTATTGTGGCATCATTACTGGATGCATTATCCATCGTGATTGCTAACGTTCTAGATGCAATGTTCCACTCATTAAAGCACGTTAAGAGCATTTCACTAATAACGATTCCCGTATGCGGTGCAGGAACCAATTTGAACCCCAAAACTAATTTCTGAAGCTTCTAGCTTTTATTGATGAAATGACACGTTATAACCATATACCCAAGAGTTTGGACTGACGTCCATAAATCCGTTGTATAACTAATATTTCTGGTGCCTCTTGCACTATTATACGAACTTTTTCTTTAAGATTACTAAAAATTTTCATGCAATCTTCATGCGCCGTTCGTTCACTTACCATTTTATATTGTGGTTGCAAGTTTTTAACGAACTTTATGAAACCTTTATGCATAACCATGCGAAATGGATAAGAATGCCGAATAATCATTTCCATCATATCCTGTCAGCTTGTTTTTTGGGAAAATATGTAGGGAACAAGGCCTGATTCGGACAACTGTAACTTTTGTTATGAATTGTCCGCCTTTAAATACTTCCTACATTTCGTGTTTTTCATATGTCTGATTAAAGAACTTGTCCCGTTTCATTATCATGTTTTAAAAATTTCTTGCAATGCGTACATTGAACAGAATCCTCTAAAAAAGAAAAATTATATAGCATAGCTATTAACTAGTAACATAATTAATTACAATTATATTACAACAAAAGTAATTTTACTCTTATTGGAATCTTTAACGAAATGATGATCTTTAAAAACCCATGACTCATTTGCTCTACGTTTTTTACTAACAACAGCTGTCTCACAGTCTTTATCGATAGTTGTTATTTTTGAGCTTTCATTAATCGTGGTTGCTTTGGGTCTTTCGCCTTCGCTAACAGCAGAATAAATGGTTTGTACTTCTAATTATAATAGATGAGCGTTAGTAAATTTAATTTAGAATCATGGTTCTTTAGCGCATTAGCATACCATTATCCATTTTTTATCTAATCCCAAAAAAAAAAATTGTAATGTTAATTATATATAATAGAATAATTCAAATCGTCATTACTAATTCAAATCATCATTACTTAATTAAGATGAATAATTTTTATCAATACTTACAGGAGATAATTGAATTAAGAAAAATAATTCTACAGAATTTGATATATATCGACCCAGCTATGTATGCAATCTAAAAAAAAATATATAAATATATATTAATTATTGTTTAATTTACGAATATTATTCTAATCAATCTATATTTGTTCACCAGACTTACTTGTCTGGCTTTTTGATTTTACTAAGGGTATGTTTTCCTACCTAGTGAAGTTTACGTACATATGTACGTATGGTGCAAGTCTAAAAAAAATTAAAATCTTTATTTCTTAAAAAAAAGATAATCAAGTAGCACAATTTTTTATTCTTGCACCATATCAGTTAGTGCACAAGAATTTTTTTTTTTCAACAAAACCCGAGTTTGGCTTTTGTTGGTTATATTGTATAACCAACAAAAGCCGAACTCAGGTTTTGTTGAAAAAAAAGCAAAAAGCAAGTATATTTGAAAATACCTTACCCCTACATTATAACTACAAATATAGTATATATATGCGTATATACGTAATCTACCTCTAGGATTTATGGGCCTAATCGGGCCTAATCGGGTATATCACAGAGGCCCGGCACCAGCCCAATATTTTTAGGCCCGACCCGAGCCGGCCCGCTTTATAAAAATGTAAGCCCGAAACTAGGCCCAAGCCCGGCCCGGCCCACTAATTTCCGGGTTTAGCCCGGCCCACTCTGCACTCTAAAAATAATAGAGGTTACTCTAATAAAATTTTGAGATATATATTATTTTATAATATTAGCTACTATAGCTATAGCAATATCTAGTTTTTTTTTATATTTAACTTTTAAATATTTTTAAGAGCTTTAAATAAGCATTTATAATTATATCCTAGATCAATAAGTATTTACTAAATACTATAAACTGCTATATACAAGATCTCTTAAATATCAAACTCTCTATATACTAGACCTGAATATAAAACTCAAAATTACAATATATATACCTTTTAAATTTTTCTATCTAATGGTAAAAACTTCCTATCATGTACTAGTCCCAGGGTCTAATATTAGATTTTAATATTGGTGGAGTATAAAAAACCTAGGTTTTTTATATAATGGTTTATAGTATTTAGTAAATATTTTGATAATTATAATATGATAGAGTGAAACCTAAGTCACCAGCTAGTAAAACCTGAGTTTATTAGTAAAATTTGAGTATTAAAAAAATAAATAAAATTTGAGTTTATTAGTAAAACCTGAGTTTATTCATAAAAATCTGAGTTTATTAAAAAAAATAAATAAAATCTGATACAGATAGAGTAAAATTCGCTATTAAACAAAAACTGTTCTAAAAATTTTGAACGAAGATATCTTGACAACCACCTGATCAAATTTGATAAAAATTTTTTTATTTGAATTCTATAAATCTATAGATCTCAAAAAAAAAATTTCATTGAATTTGGTTAGATAGTTATTAAAATAATTTTGCTTGAAGTTATAGAAAAATCAAAACATCTATCAAAATAAAAGCTGCACCAAATTTTTTTCTAAAACTTTGGGCAAAGATACCCTGACAACCACCTAATCAAATTTGATTAAACTTTTTTATTTGAATTTAATGGTTTTATAAATTTAAATAAAAAAATTTTTATCGAATTTGATCAGGTGGTGGTCAAGATATCTTCGCTCAAAGTTTTAGAAAAAAAACTTGGCGCAGCTTCTATTTTGATAGATGTTTTGATCTTTACTATAACTTTGAGTAATGTTTTGATAACCACCTGACCAAATTCAATTAGAGGTCTAACTCGATGAATAATATTCACTAAATATTCTCTGAATATTCAATATTCGAATATATAATTTTTTACTAAATGAATATTCGAATATTTTATTTGCAATTTTATTGGCTAATTTAAATGAATACTTTTTATATAATTTTTTAAAATTGAAATATATTTAATTGTTAATCCGTCTGTCAATTGGAGAATAGGCGAAATATGGTATGCTTCTATCTAAAATTTTTTTTTACTAAGTTAACGATACATGTCCACTAATTAAAAGTTGTAGAGCTCATTGAAGTGCATCTAACAGTAGTAAGATCAACCAAATCAGCCCAGCGAATGGCGAGATATAGTCAAAAAATGATTGGCAGACTATATAAAAATCTGTAACAAAAATCACATATGAAAATCACTATAGGTAAAATGTAGCATGCTTCTATCTAAAACTTTTTTCTTACTAAGTTATCGATATATGCCCACTAATTGAAAGTTGTAGAGCTTGTTGAGACGCATCTAACATTAATTAGATTATCCAAATTGGCCTAGTGGATGGCAAGATATCGTCAAAAAAGTTTGGCTGACTATATAAAATTTCTATATAAACAATGCTTGTTTAGAGGGCTTCTAGAAATTAGGTATGTAATATTTTTTTACTAATAAATTTCAAAATTTTACTCCACCCACTCATACCTGATACTCTATTAGCCAATCAAATTTTATATTTTTTAAATTTATTCATATATTTCAATTTATGAAATTGATAATAACTATTGCTCTACTGGACCAATTCAGATGATTTAACTATCAAATGTTCGTCTAATAAAACAATTCTAACAAGCCCAAAATTGTTAAAATCTAATCACAAAATCCCAAGATTATTCAACTTTTGTGTAATTTTAATAGTAATTTTTTAGAATCACTAAGTAAATTTCTTTAATATTGAATAACTTTTGATCTACTGGCCCGTTTTGGATGATTTAACTACCAAAATATTTGTCTCTGTGAGATGATTCTAACAAGCCTAAAATCGCCAAATTCTAATAACAGGATTTCAAGATTAATAAAGATTTTCTTGTTTGTCTAACAATACAAATCTTTATCGATCTTGGAATCCTGTAATTAGAATCTAGCAATTTTGTGCTTGTTAGAATTATCTCACTAAAATGAACATTTTGGTAGTTAAATCATCCAAAACAGGTCAGTGAATCAAAAGTTATTCAATATTAAAGAAATTTACTTAATGATTTTAAAAAATCACTATTAAAATTACACAAAAGTAGAATAATCTTGGGATCCTGTTTAGATTTTAACGATTTTGAGCTTGTTAAAATTGTCTCATTGAGACAAACATTTGGTAGTTAAATCATCTAAATGGTTCAGTAAAACAATATTTATTAAAAATTTTATAATTTCAGAATTATAAAAATTTGACCAGAATTATAATTATAATCTGATTTTTTCGGGACCCCATCCACCTACTAAAAAATTTCATAATTTCTGGAAGCCCCTTAGATAGAGATTTTATATAGTTAGGCAATCATTTTTTGACAATATCTCACCATCCACTGGGCTGATTTGGATAATCTAATTATTGTTAAATGCATTTCGATGAGCTCTACAACTTTTAATTAGTGGGCATGTATTGTTAACTTAGTAAGAAAAAATGGTTTAGATAGACGCACGCCACATTTCACCTATAGTAATTTTCATATGTGATTTCTGTCACAGATTTTTATATAGTCAGCCAATCGTTTTTTGATGATATCTTGCTATCCACTAGGCTGATTTGAATGATCTAACTACTGTTAGATACATTTTGATGAGCTCTACAACTTTTAATTAGTGGACATGTATTGTTAATTTAGTAAGAAAAAAGTTTAGATGGAAGAACGGTATATTTTGCCTATAGGATCACTATCTAGTTAACAGCAGATTATTAATTAATATTCAATGAATATTTAGCGAATATTTGAATATCGTTCAATAATAAAATATTGAACAAATAAATATTCGAATACTTATTTTTTGACCAAGTCAAATTTTTAAATTTGATAAAATTTTTTTATTTGAAATCTATAGTTTTATAGAATTCAAATAAAAAATTTTTTATCAAATTTGATCAGGTAGTTGTCAAGGTATTTCATTCAAAGTTTTAAAACAGTTTTTGTTGACTCTGGGTCGGATAGTGCAGTGGTTAGTGCTCCGGGGTCGCATTCGCAAGGTCGCCGGTTCAAGTCTAGTGGATGACAAAAACTGTGTTGGGACCACGAATGGCCAGAATCTATATTGAGGCTTCGCACTTCTTCTCCATCTACAGACATGGTACTATGGTGATAAGAGCTGTGTGACATAGCCACGAAGGTCATGCAGTGTCCAGAAAAGGAAAGAAAATCTGACAAGAAACGTCGTAAACATAAGGGATATCCACTATAAAAGGAAATTGAGAAATGTGTAAGGGGTACCTGACGATACCACACCGACCGAAAATGGAAAGTGCTTCCGGGGCGTAGAAAAAATGGCCAATCTATATAGTGCACCGGCGGACATTGATGACCTTAAAGCTACCTAAGATCCGCGAGGTACGGGGCACCAGGGCGTGGTGGGCCGGCTGGATTCCCTGGGAAAACGGACAATGGAGGGAGGTATAGGTTAATTAGGATAGAAACCCCTGATATAAAAATGTAACATAAGACCTTTGAAATTTGAATAAAAAGTGCTACTCACGCCCCTAGCAATAGAACTAGGGTTTAAGTAAAAAAAAAATAAAAAAAATAAAAAAAAAACAGTTTTTGTTTAATAGTGGATTTTACCCTATTTATATCAGATTTTAGTTATTTTTTTTAATAAACTTAGAATTTATTAATAAACTTAGGTTTTACTAATAAATTTAGATTTTACTTTTTTTTTTTTAATAAACTCAGATTTTACTAATAAACTCAGGTTTTACTAGCTAATGCTCAGTGTTGTATTATAATATAGCAAACAAATAAAAAATTAAAAGATAAATAACAAACAAATAAAAATCAGATTATAAATAACAAATGAATAGAAATAGACGAACTCTCCCCATAAATCCTTACTACCAAAACTAGAACAAAAGAAAAAATTTTCCTGCGACAATATCTTAAATTTTACTAAGTAACTTGATACTCGGCCCCTAAGTAAAATTGTTTGGCACCCAAATATCGACCTAAAAGAGGTGCCTTTTCTACAAAAAGGTCTAAATTCACCCAAATAAAAGCGATTAACTCAAAAATAGACAACAAGTCAGTTTTTTCGCCGTCCGACAACAATGGTTCTAAGGACCATTCAATCTTAGATAACAAAAAACGGTTTGTCACCTCAGTTTTAAGTAAAAACACAAAAACCCCCAAACCAAAACACCTACTTGCACCTAAACTCGCACCAGAAACTATGACGTCAAGCAGCTCCTACTCATTCATTAATTTCCTACCATTTTTCTACAAACAAACTCAGCCGAAAGAAACACTCCCCAATGCAAGGCCCACTTTGCTAGAAACAAAACCAGCTAAAGAGTTCATAGAAATTACTATCAACAACTGGCACAAACTCACATTCTCTGTTCTCTTCTCTGTTCCTTCACTACCAGAATACAAAGACAAATTCATCTTCTACACTTATATTACCAAACAAGGAAAGATCCCAAATTTGGTTAAATTCCCACCCCATTGGCTATGCAAACAAGATAACACAGACCAATCAGTTCTATTCGACCTCATAGCACAAGGAGTCAGTTCCGTCAACATCATTGCAAAATTACCTCAAACGTCCCAAAGCAGTGATCTTGCCACACTATTACAACCATATGTAGATGCTATGAAACCATACGCAAAAGCTAAACGCACCAATGACCTCCAAGCAATTCCATATAGTGCAGCTATTGACCCAGAAACTGACAACGAATTAGTGGAAAGCTACAAAGAAAACAAGCAAATTCAACCAAAAGGTGCTACACCTAACAGCACAACTCTGCAAGCACCCCTTGCACAGACACCGCTTTTTTTAGACTTTTCAGCCCTAGATGATACACAGCTACCACCAATTGCAACTACCAATCAAACCGGAGTACCACAACCAACAACACCCACTAAGCAAATTACTCCATCTATCATTTCCAGTAGTAGTACCACTGTTACTCAGCCACATCCAGCCACTATGGCAAATACTAGCAAAAAACACTCGCGTGTCATATCACCACAAACTGCTCTTCCTAACAAAGCATCTAAAACGCGCTCGAGAAGGCTCCTGGCAGCAGCAGACCACTCTACAGCCAGATTACTAAGATACACCTGAACATACCACATACAGATATCATAGATCATATGGAATGGGCAACCATAGTACAGAGCAAACTTGAAACACCAGATGACACACCCTTCGATCCAGAAGCCTGGTCATTTGATACTATCGCAGAAGCATTAACAACACCAGAAGGAATCTACAAGTTCACTAAATACAAACTGACAACAAGCCCTATACAATCTAAACTCCCTGAGGCCATCCGCCTTAAATTCATCCACTGGGACACAAGATTTTTCACCACCTTCACCAGGAACCAAAGAACCCAACCGGCACACCAGAAGGAGTACATAAGCTTATATAACGATGCCCTTGAGACATACAAAGAGGAAAATGAAGTTACATTTACCAACTGGGAAACACACACTATCATTTACTCAATGCTCAGAAAAATGCTAATCAGCCAATACCTCGCTAGTACCAACTTTGCTAAACTCACTATAAAAGCTACCTACGAGCTAGTACAATATGCATGAGGCTTCTTGCAAATCAAAGACAAAGATGCTGAAAATCCCAAAATGCTTAAAAAAGAAATTCAAAAAGCTATTGAAGAGAGATTACTTCCACTTCCCGAGCACCCAGATCAAATTACCAAGGAAATAAAAGCAATCCTCCCCTTTGCACTCCCTATCAAACAGTGTTCGCATACCAAAGGAATGGTCAATGCCTTAAGGAAAATCTTCAAATTCAGCGAACTCCCTGAGGAATACTTTGTAAAACTTTCTTCTCTTCCTCCACACTATAAAGAGCTAACCCCTAGTTTGCACCAGTACTTCCCGATCAAGCACAGGGCAGCCTTACTATACATACCTGAATACAAAAGAAAACTCGCTGCTACTATAAAATAGATGACCAGATCCCTGATACTTACTTTGACTTGCCACCTAAAAGAAAGCCTCTCCCCTCCACCTACTAGGAACTCAACCCCAGAGTCAGAAGCTTCTTCCCATTTAACCCCGCTATCTCAGACATCCCACTCACAGAAGTGGTTGCTACACTCAGGGAATACTATACATTCAAGCTCTTGCCCAATGACTATTTCAGTACAAAGCTTCCACTCCTCTCTGATACAAACAAAATCAAAACAGTTACCCAGTTTTCATTCCCAATCACTAGTGATCAGGAAGCGAAAAAATTCCTAAAACAAATAACACCCTATTATAAATTTAGGCTCCCCTTGCCTGAATATATCATGCAGGCCAATCCTACTGATAAGCCCATGCTGCCCAAAATAGACCAAATCATGGAAGAATTCAATATTTCAATTCCGATCGAAACACCAAAAGACTTAGTAGAAGCCATTAAAAAACTACGAAAACATTACTACTTTACTAAACTCCCAGAAGAGTGGATCCAAATCCCTACTAATCCCCTGAGGAGCCACTAGCAAACTCACCCCACTCCAAACACCTACCTCAGCTTCCTGATAACTTACCCAATTTGCAAACTATGCTCTCTGATCTAAATATTGAATTATCACTTCCAATCGCATCACAACAAAATATAGCCCTCACTATGAAAACCCTTCGGTCACACTTTAAGATTAACTCCAATCCGGACTTTCTACTAGACTTGCCCCCCTGCCTACCCCTAAGTGGAGCATATTCAACACACACACACAAATCAGGCCTGCCTCACCTAGTACCATACAGTCATTTGCAAGTACCTCACAGATATCGGAAGAACTCAAGGACCTAAACAATAACAATGACGACACAACTGAAAATCACACCTCCCGCCCATTGGAAAATACAACACCAATGGACACAAGCTAAACTAGCCAATGAGAAACACAAACATGGCACAACAAACAAACTTTGGCACTATCTTAATCAAACCGACTAACCAACCCAACCCCCTCACACTCTCTATTTGTACACACAACGTCCGTGGCCTTAACCAAGATCTCAAAAAACAAGTCTAGGAGCAATACTGTCTTGAGAACAACCTCAATATTATTAGCCTCACAGAAACCAAACTGTCTAATGAATACTTAACCACTAAACCTCACAAAACTCCTCAGTACACTTATTTTTGGTCCTGTACAGAGGACTCCAAAGCAGGAACTGCACTTATGATAAACAACGACCTTACTCCACATATCCATAACATTATTACATACCCAGGCTACGCAATTGCTATCGACATCTTCTTTAAACATGGCTTCAAATTCCGAATTATCTCAACTTACCTCCTATGCGACAGCCCCCCATCAGGCTCGATACACAAAACCGTATTATCCATTGGATACAGCAGGCCATATCACGCAACATACTTCCTATTGTTCTAGAGGACTTCAATGCTTCTACCGACAAAATATATTCCAGCTCAATTAAATACAAACTTCTCCAATTCCTCGCGTACAACAACATGTATGATCTGGTATCCCACTCACAAAACCCAAGCCATATATGGCACAGCTCAAGGTACAGTAGCCAAATCGACCACATATGAGTATACCACCCCATAATATCATACCTTACTAAATACACCATAGATGACTCTCATACTAGTACTCAAAGCGATCACAAAATCCTCATATCCAAATGGTCCTTCCTATATGCCCTTACTACCAAGCCAAGACAAAAAACCTGAATCCGCAGAAGAGTCTTCGATTACAAAGCCATAGATAATGCCCTCTGGGAAAACTTCTCCAACCAAGTTAAAAGCAATCTTACTTCCCATAATACACCACTGACAACAGATACTTCCGAATCTCTAGAGACCACATAGCACAAAATCCAAACCAGCATTATCAATGCTGCGATACAACACATTCCTAACAAAAAGTTTAGTGTACACAACTTCCAACACACCTTCTCTGCTACCACAACACATCTACATATTAGCCTCAAAAAACTTAGTAGCACTATTCAGAAGATCAAACAGATACTCAAACAGAACCTACCAATTCCAGACCACCTTAACTCGGGTATCATAGCATTGAACCAATCATGTCAGCTTCAAATACCTCTGCTGCCACCCACTCACCAGCTCCTTTCTGATTGGATCAGTGAGGCAAACTTAGAATGGAAAAACTTATACCATGCCCGCAACATGGAAAACATTAAACAGATCAAGCAGCAAATCTCTGAGTCAATCCAAAAAAGATGCTTCAAGCTCACAACTCATCCTACTTCCATGATTAACAGTATTTTAAACCGACACAAGGACCCAGTAAAATTCGACAATATAAAACTCGAGCAGGAGGTAATCACTGACCCACCTGCTATCAAAGACCACATTCAACAAAACTTTGACAACTGGACAGCCCCTCGCCAAGTCAACCAAAGCCTATTTGAATCTGTATGGCAAGATGAATATAACCCAAAACCTAACATTAACTCTACATGGTACGCGGATACTCTAAAAAGCTTCAGCCAAGAAGAAGTGACTCTAACACTTAGCCAGCTACCAAACAACAAGGCCTGTGGACCCTCAGGAATCAGCTACGAAATGTTCAAACATGCAGTGCCAAACTTTATACAAGCAATAACCTCTCTCTTCAACCGCTGCCTCTCTACTCAGACTATACCTAAACAATGGAAAAAGGGCTATATCTTTCCAATCTCAAAAAAACCTATTTTTGATGGCAACCTTAACAACACTAGGCCCATAAGCCTCATCGAGCACATTAAGAAACTCTATACAAAGCTGCTTACTAACCACTTAAACAACATCCTATCTAAATACGAAATTCTCTCACCCTTCAATTATGTGGCCCTACCAGGCAACTCAACAGCCATACCGATTCATATTCTCAACAACATCATTGAAAATGCATCTTGCAATTCAAACCAACTTTGGCTTTTATCCCAGGACATGAGCAAAGCATATGACTTAGTCAATTTTGATCTCTTCCACAAATCACTACACAGAATTCAAATGCCCAAAACACTAATCAACATCCTCTCTAACCTGCTCTCTGACCGTACAAACTGAGTAATCACTAACCTCGGCCTTACCAACTCATACTTAGTTAGAAACGGCATTGACCAAGGAGAGACAATCACACCACTCTTCTGGAGAATATACTATGATCCTCTAATTACTCATATCTCAACACATTTCTCAGGATATACAATGTCAACATCGTGGTATACCAATCTTCTCCACCAATCTACTAACCACCTTCATACATCGGTATCAGTTCTGGCTTACATGGATGATACTCTGTGGATCTCCTAATCCAAAGAGGAGCTAGAAAAAATAACCAAAACAGCAGCCTCCTTTTATCAAATGGCAGACATACAAGTTAATACATCCAAATCCACCTTCATTACAAAACACACTTCTTCCTCTATATCATTCTTAGACTCCCATATCAGTTCGATTTCTAAGGACCAGCCATTCAAATTTCTTGGGTGCTAGTTCACACTTAACAACAAACAAACTGCTCAAATTAAACTAATCCAAGAAGAAGCTACAAGCCTAGCTAGTATTGCTAGTACAAAAAGCATAACTGACAAACAAATCGCATACATTATTAACATAGTCATCATTCCAACTACCGAATATTGCCTACACAATATCGTAATCCCTCAATCAACATGCAACAAAATCTTGAGCAAATACCTAACAATCGCAAAACACAAGTCCCACCTCTCATGCTCTACTCCTAACAGTACAATGCTAAACCATAACTTATACAATATCCGGAACATATGGGACATCCAGCTACAACACAATATTAGCAACTTCCTGCAATGTTTAAACAATCCTTCAACACTTGGTACTTCAACTCGTATTAGACTCCAACAATTGCAAAACAACCTATGGTCCACAACCAATATTCTTCAACACCTGCAACCAACTATTGATGGCCCCAACAGACACACAACCAACTTCAAAATTATCCAGCTTTTCAACCACTTGGGCATTACTGTTCTAGCTAATTCTGACGTCCTATGGACCAAGACAATTAACAATAGTTGCACACCACTTGAAAGCATCCTCTCCAAACACCCAAAATACAAAACCTTCAAGCAACAGCTACGTCATAACCACATCCTCTATCTAGAACAATTGAGCTCAGCAGACAACAACATCCTGCTCGAATGGCAACATATCTCTCCTAGACTCCTTTACCTCCCTAGAGGGAAAAAACCACTCTGGTTCTCACACTTAGAAAACACAATTCTATCTCACAAACTCCAACGTACTATTTTCCCAGAGCTTAGACCCAACTGGTTTAACCCATTTGCCTATCAAACAAACTCAATACCCAAATCCCGTAAACCATGGTTACTAACATACAAAGACAATAAGATCATAATTGGACAAATAAGAAAAACCTTTAAACAGACCAATACAGTATCTATCACACACTGGCAACACGACATAGATTTGTCCCACTTCAACCAATACCCCCTCCTCCCAGTTTAATGTTCTCCCTGCACCGGTTGTTACCTTAACTCAAACTGTATTACAAGTTGCTGCACTCTAGAAGTTTCAGCAATTCTTTCTACCCAATTCTTGGGCAGGAAAACTACTAACAAACAACTCAAATTCAATGCTAACTACATTGACCTTATCTACTCAGTAGCAATCAAGCACCCTCTCGCCACCCCACCACTACCTACAATACACATTACCGATTCACTAGTGCCTACCCTCTTCCATGACAATGAGGCTTCACAAAATCTTCTCAGAATTGCACATAACAACTCTGCTGCCCAGCACTTCACTTTCTACACAGATGGTTCTGTGGTGGAAATTGGCACCAACCAATGCTCTATGGGCATCGGCTGGGCACAAATCCACAATGATCAAATCACCCACCAGTTCGCAGCACAAGTACACAGCTGGCCTTCATCGTATAAAGCCGAGCTCTTGGCTATCCTTTTAGCTATATCTACTGTACCACGCAACTCTACAGTTAATATCTTTACAGACTCTCAGTTCTTAATCTCCAAATACAATAAGCTCCTAACCACCTCCAGACATTCTTCCAAATACTTCAAGTTTAACTCTTGGCCAGCCTGGCACACCCTCCTTAATGCTATACAGGCATTCAACATCCAGCTCAGCTTTCACAAAGTCCAAGCGCACACAGACGATAGCTATAACAATCTAGCTGATCGCTTAGCTAGAAACCATACACTTCAACACAAGCTACTCTTCAACCATGCAAACTTACACAACCCATACCTCTTCCTGCAGTGGGAAGAACACTCTGTTGAAAGCCCAACAAGGCGTTTCATTAGAAATATCTGCAAAGTACACATAATTGCTATGTGGTCATCACAAAAATGTTGCACAGAATGGACACACTTCTCTCACTATATAGACTGGAATGCCACCTGGTTATACTTTAACAACAACCAAAAAAGCTCCAACCATTTTACTAACCCTAAACTTAGCCATCAGAAATCATTCAAAATCAAACTCCTTCTCAACAACCTCCCAACATACTCACACTTCCATACAATATATCCAGAAAAATTCACGTCACCCAACTGTTTCTATTGCAACCTCCCAGACTCACCTCTACACTGGCTTAGCTGCCAAAACTCCTCTCTTCTTCATGAAATCATTTACTTAGTTATACATGAGGTTACTAAGAGCTTAGAACTCCCACCCACCCAACTAGACAAACTAGTACAACTGATCCTTACTTATCTAGCATTCAACCCTAACTTATCCTTTTTATACCCATACTCGCTAAACTCTACGCTCAAAGGTCTTATCCCAAGACCCCTAATCGAAGAAATACAGCCCTTTGATCTATCTTACAAACAAGCATCCCAAGTCATCATCAAAATCCTTCTAAAACTATCAGAAGAGATATATGAACAGATATGGAAGCCATACTGTACCTCTCTCGCCCAATGGAAAAGAATAAACAAAATCCCTTTTAAATACAAACGCACCCAAATACAACAACAACATCCATCTCACAAAAAGTCACACCAGCACAGAACCTACATATTCAGCTGTCTTTGCGGCCTCCCTGACCAATTACACTCTGACTCTAACAACTGCCCACCGATAGGCCAAGCCCTTCGAAAAGTTAGCATTTGGTCCATAATGTGGATCAAATACAGTACACCTACAAATAGTATTTTAACTATCCAAATCTAGGTGAGTCTTGACCACTCTAGTAGGTTTAGGTCGCAGATAAATTAGTCTGAGCTTCTATTCTTGCATATAATTTATATGTATTTGTCTTTGTACAATTTAAGTTTTTATATATGTAATTACTTATATAAATTACCCAATAAAAGATATAAGCAAGGCCTCA